>CAUYPK010111214.1:0-20360 GCA_963574355.1 Loris lydekkerianus | reverse complement strand
TGCCTGAGGCCTAGTGCAACTTCCCGAGCCTGACTAGAAGTAGATCCATCGAGCTACTTCTGCGTAGCAATGACTCAGCAAGGCCCGGCCTGAAACTGCCTCTACCTAGATACAGCCAACGTGGTACCATGCCACTGGCCTGACCCTGTCACGCACCTCTTCCCCCGCCTTCTTTCCCCACCCCTTCTCCACAATAAAAAAAATAATAATAAAATAAAAAAACTTGTATCTTCACAGTTCTAGCAACCTAATTCTTTGTACACTCAATGAATCCCAAACAATAAAAAATAAAAATAATTTTAAAAAACACCAAAAAAAAAAAAAAAAAAAGTGTGGGACTGTTGTGAGAATTAAATGAGATAACCTATAGAAAGTATCTGTCAGTGGAACACAATGTATGGTAGCTCCCTTCCATTACCTTTGAATGATTCAAAGAATTGGATTGAATAACAAAGTAACTGACCCAATATTCTTTCTACTGAGGTGCCAAATTGCAAATACAGCAAGAAAATGGTAGAAATTTTATATATTTATCTCAGATCCCCCCCTATTTTCCTGGAATACCATTTCTCCACTAAACAAGTCAACTGCAAACAAGCTGGTATTAAAACAATTATCATCAATAAGTATTGACTGATGGTTCACTACGTGCTCAACACTATACTGGTGTTACAGGGAAAGCCAAATCAATATAAAACGTGGCCTTGGCCCATAAGAAGTCACAATAATAATCTAGGTGGACCAAACTTCATTCAGGCAGCCTAAGGGGTTTTCATGCCTTTTAGATAGTAATTCTCAAACCTGAAGGATCTTCGGACTGACCTGATGCTCATATTAAATACATATTTCAGAAGGATAGGTTCCAGAAATCTGTTTTTATAACAAAGTTCTAGGCAATTCTGATATTCACCCAAGTTTGAGAGCCTCATTTCTTTAAAAGATGCATCATTCCATTATTGCACAGATTAAGTCATAAGTCACATCACAACTATATTAAAAAGTCCAGGGAGATATACTTGTCTTAACATTAATAACTATGCTCATTTCTCAATATCACTGTTTTCTGGGGTGTCCACTGTATATAAATTAACTTTCTGAATGTTTCCTTTTTAATTTTTAAAGTAACTTAGGAGGTCCTGAGGAAAATTAACTTGAATTATTATAAATGAAGTGAAAATATAGTAGAATCTTTGCTGAAGTCTCTCAATGCCAGAACTAAATTTATAAAGGAAAGAAGAATTTACAAATAACGTGGAAAATGATGCATCAATAAATGCATTAATGCAATCTCTGCCAAAACCTTTAGACAGTTCTCTATCCATTGCACTTTGTCCAAATTCCTCAATCCTCTTCCTAAGAAATGGATGAGTCCCATACATAATATGTTCAAAAGCAAAGCAGTGCGATCATATATCGCATAACATTCTGATAACGTTTTGTGGGATATTTTTACTAGGAAAGCTGAAGATATTCAGGAGAGGAAAACAATAGAAGAATACTAAATATATTAGTAGATATCATATATTCTTATTTAAAAAGACATCCTTTCTAAGAATTTTTTTTATTTTTTATTTCAGATTAATATAAGGGTACATCTAATTCGGTTACATTGTTTGCATTTGTTAGGTCAAGTCCAAGTTGTAGTTGAGCTCTTCACCAAAGAGGTGTGCTATCTATCCTTACCTTGTGCCCATACGGTGAGAGCTTACCAAACCTCCCTCCTCCTCTGCTACGTCCTTTCTTGAATTTGTGTTTTTCTCTCTTGTGGTCATGTAGTTGTTCATCTACCAGTTTTGTATTAGCATTGAGTACATTGGATGCTTGCTTTTCCATTCTTGTGATACTTCACTTAGGAGGAAGTTCTCCAAATCCTTCCAGGTATGCAAAAGATGTGAAGTCTCCATCTTTTATGGCTGAATAGTAGTCTATGGTATACATATACCACAGTTTATCCATTTGTGAGTTGATGGGCATTTGGATTGTTTCCACATCTTGGCAATTGTGACTTGAACTGCAATAAACCTTCTAGTGAAAATGTCTTTGTGGTAAAATGACTTTTTTTCCCCTTCTGGGTAGATAACTACTAATAGGATTGTGGGATTAAATGAAAGGTCTACTTTCACCTCTTTGAGGATTCTCCATACTTTTTCCCAAAAGGACTGTATTAGTTTTCCATCTTACCAACAGTGTATAAATGTTCCTTTCTCTCTGCCCCCACGTCAACATCTGCAGCTTTTGGATTTTGTGATGTGGGCTATTCTCACTGGGGTTAGGTGCTATCTCAGAGTGGTTTTGATTTGCATTTCTCTGATAATTAGGGACAAGGAGCATTTTTCCATGTTTTTTGGCCATTTTTCTCTTTGGGAGAAGATTCTGTTCATGTGTCTTGCCCAATGATAAGTGGAACGGTTTGCTCTCTTATTAGTGTGGATTCTCTGTAGATTCTGGTTATTAGCACTTTGTCAGATTCATAACATGCAAATATCTTCTCCCATTCTATTTGTCTTCATTGTTGTGTCCTTAGCTGTGCAGAAGCTTTTCAACTTGATCAGGTGCCATTTATCTATTTTTGTTGTTGCTGGAATTGCCAATAGGGTTTTCTTCATAAAATCTCCCTAGGCCAATATCATTAAGTTTTTCCTACACTTTCTTCTAGAGTTTTTATTGTTTTGCCTAACACAATTTTTTTAATTTCAAAAAAAGGCATTTTTATTTTTTTGTGATTTGGGCTTCATCTAAACAAAACAAATCACTAAGCTTTACTCATTCATTAAACCAAATTTATTGATTACATATTATCTTGTATGTTTTGGCTGTTGTAAATGTTCTAGGTTCCCCCATCCATGCTTTCCATAGCTCTCTCTATGTATCCAAAGCATTGGCCTTTTTTTTTTTTTCCAGCAGCCATCCAGTTTTCCACATTAGGGTCTTTTCAGGCTTAGCTTAGAGTATAGGACAGGGCCAAATGTCAGGAGTTAATGCCCCAGGGAGCAGCCCTAAATCATTGAAGGATGGGAGTTCATGGATAAATTTCCCACCCTCCAGTGGGACAAGTCTGAGGAAAGTTTTGTATATTTTCCCAGCAGTGTCTAAGGGAAGTGAGTAACATGCTCATTAACACATCTACATTGTCTTCCATCCTTTCCATCTCACTTCCCACTTCCTCCATAGAGGTTCTTGGAATCACTGCCCAGATAACCTTGCATTCAAAGCTTTGTCTCAGCATCTGCTACTAGGAGAAACTAGACTAAAACACTGGGTATAAGACACTGAAAAATTATATTTGGAGCATAGAATACACTGGGAAGAAATGTAGAAGATGCAAGTATACAAGGAACTTTGTTGCTTGGTAGCCTCCCAAGATAGTCTCCAATGTACCCTGCCTCCCCACAACTCATCTTTTGTGTAGTTCTCTCCCATGCTAAATGTGGACTACCCTAATGAGTCCTTTGTGGCCAATAAAACACAATAGAAGTGACCTGTGTAGCTCAGGGCCTTGACTTTAAGAAGACATGCCTAGCTTCTTCTGTGTTACGCTTTTGGCAGCCCTGAAATACCACATAAGAAGTTTGGTTAACCTGCTGGAGATACCACATAAAGAGATTGTGTGGAGAGAGGGAGAGATCCTAAAGTCCTAGGGTCACTGCTATGCATAGCTTTCCAGGTTAAGGTACCAAATATCTGAGTGCAGTCATCTTGGCCATTCCAGTCCCAGTTGCCATATGAGTTGAGAAATCCCAAGAGAAACCATCAGAAGAACCGTCCAACTCACGGAATTGTGAGAAATAATTCAAAGGTTGATATTTAAAGCCACTAACTTCAGGGTTACTTTGTTATAGAGCGATAGGGAGCCAAAACAGTTTGCCAAGATGTAAAGGGTCTTGAATGCTAATAATTAGTAGTATACACTTAATTATGGATAAAAGAAATTAAAAAAGCAACAATTCTGATAGGAGTTTAATGAAACAATTTTGCAGAGAAGATGAGGATCTAAAGTGGGAGGACCAAATTTATCAAGGATTCATAATGCTCTAGAGATACTTTGTAACTCTTATCTCATTCAGTTATCACAAAACACTTTGAAGCAGAAAGTGTTCATCTCCTCTTTATAGATAATAGAAATTGAGGATCAGTTTTACCCCACGTCAAGCTTACCCCAGGTCACAGCATTAGACCCAAGACTAAGCCCAAGAGTCTCTGATCACCAAGGCCTTGTTCTTTTCATTACTACACCATGATGCCTCTAGACAAAGTGTGGTGAAGGCCTGGGATGTGTCTGAATCATAGACAGCATTCAGCAATGATATTGGCTTCTACTTTAGGTGATGGGTTATTATAAAAGGTGCATGGTTGCATGCTACAGAATTAAAAGCAAAGAAGCAGGTAGAAAGTAACTAATCCTTCCCATAAAGGAGTAATAGTAATATGGTGACATATTTAGGTTTTTGCATTTGAATAGTATTTTGCAGAAAGGATAATTATATATAAAATGAAGACCTATGAAAATAAGAAATTCAAGAACACCATTTGGAAAAGGGCTCAAAATATTTCTAACTCAGTCCTCCGGGTATCAGGTCAGAGGCTGCCTTATTAAAATTCCCCTGATGTTTTATATTAGGGTTAGGAGAACTTACCTCAAGAACCATTGAAAGAAAATATTTTTCTCCTTCATTGTCTAAAGGGCAGGTTTTTAGTCCATCAGAATTGGAAGGGAAGAATTCAACAAAATATTTTTAAGAAATATAACACTGTCATAAAGATAGTATATTAATACCATTTTTCAAGAACTGAAAAATAAGAAAGATATAAAAATAAAAACTGTATTCACCAGAAAAACATTATCTACACATTCATCCATTCTGAAGCACCAGAGGTAGGATAAAGAATAGTTCTGTGAGGGCCAAGGACACTCAGAAGGCAAAAATATCTATCAAAGCTTCCATAAAAAATATAAATTTTATATTTACTGTGTTTTAGAATGAGAGAAAGATTAAATATTCAACTCTTCTGCTTTAGAAATTAACAAAAGGGAGCACAATATTACTAACCAACATACAAAATTAAAAAATAAAAAGACTAGAAAAAATAATTTAAGAATAAGAACTAAATATGGGAAAGAAGTAAAAGAGGATCACAGATATAGATGGAAAAGACTTAGAAAATAAAATACAGGGACAAAGATAGGAAAAGGTATATATACTTCATAACTGTAATTTTGCTACTGTTATGAATCGTAGCGTAGCAACGAAAATAATTTTATGGTTAGGGGGTCACCACAACATGCGGCACTGTATTAAAGGGTTGCAGCATTAGGAAGGTTGAGAACCACTGAGTTACCTATTTCTGAACAATAAATCATGCCAAACTATAGTAAAAAACAATTTTTTTTTTTTTTTTTTTTTTACTCATGAATCTGCAATTTGAGAAGGGCTTAGCAAGGACAGTTCATCTGCTGTCTACTCATTGTTACCTGGGGAAGCTTAAAGTGTTGTAATCACTCAGCTGGGGATTAGAACCATCTGAAATCTTGCTCACTCACATGCCTGGTTGTTGATGCTGTCAGCTAGAATACTTACACATGACTTACCCATGTGACCTGGGATTCTTTACAGTATTGTGACTGGTTTTCAAGAGAAAGTACCCCAAGAAAGCAAGACAGATGTATCACTCTTATCTTAAAAATATCCTAGCCTAAGAAATCATGTAATAGCATTTTTGCAATGGTAACAGTCCCCTTAAGGTTCAAAAAAGACCATAAACTTCATCACCCATGGAAAAAATGTGAACACCACACTATAGAAAAGCATGTGAAATAGGAGATTTTTTTTTTTTTTTTTTTTGGTCATCTTAGAAAATTAAATCTACCACTGAGAATATGAAGGACACACCCAAAAAATGACTCATGGAAATACATAGAAACCTATGCAAAGACGCACCATTTACATATAACTGCCATTCAAAAAGATGTGAAGAAACACATATCAAAAAAGTAAAGAAAACATACAAAGTAAGACAAGCACTTTAAAAAGTACAGGCTTGCCTAGGTCACTATTATCAACTCTGAGTCTTTTATTCTATTGTTACTAAAGATTTTCAAAGCATTATTGCTTGTTTTATAACTAGAGATACAAATACAGCTGTCCCTACTAGATGTTTTTGCTAAGGCCTAATGGTCTCCAGTCAAGCCAAGGAGTAAATGCCATAAGTTGGTTATTACCCTCTTGAGAAAAAGTATGATAAAAACAATAAAAAAGTTATGGAATGAATACCAAAAAAGAAGGAAACTAAGTAAACCCCGGTTTTGTTGATTTCCCAGCCTATGGATTCTCTAATATTCCAGGATGCCTATGACAGAATCAAAGGAATGTCTTTCCCTACAATACGGGCCCTGGAAAAGGAGAAATAAAGTTGGGGTAACATTATGCTCCAATCAGAGTGTACTTTCTGTTCCCCCAAATATACTGCACTCTATTAATATCACATGATGGATTGAATTTTCCAATAATAGCCATATCATCTCCCATCCTACACACTCTTCTGAACTGTGACCTTTCCACTATCCCAATGAGAGGTAGAATCTAATTCTCAACTTTAATCCAGGCTGTCTTCAGTGACTTGCTTGTAATAATAGAATGTGGGTAAAGTCATGCCATGTGGCTCCCAATGGTAGATCAGAAGAAGTTTGCAGTTTCTTCCTTGGGCTTGCAAAATGCTCACTCTCCAGATGATCTCTCTTGGGATGCTCTCTTGAAAAGCCTTTCTTGGTGACTATAGTCACCATTCTATAAGAAGTACAAGGCACATGAAAAAGCCATGTGTAAGATCTCTGATCAGCAGTACCAGCAAACCCAGCCATTGAGCCATCCCAGTTATGGAAAACAAGAATTCTCCAGATGATTCTCCAGACACCAGAAATTGTCGAAGAAAAAAGAAAGAATGAAAAGAAATAATCCCTCTCCTCTCCCTAATGCCTGGTCTTAATTCCTGACCTACAAAATCCATGACTGCAAACACAATGAGGGTTTCTTTACACTGGGAAGTGTTGGGGGGTTTGTTACATGGGAATAGATAACCAAAATGTATGTAAATTAATCTCCCTTGCTATCCAGCACCCATAGGGATTGGGAGATTCCAGATAAATGTACTTTCTGGTTGCTTGAGAGTTACTATTAAACATAGGCCTAACTAATTCTGTATCCCATACTAGACCATACCATAAACTCTATATGTGTACACAGAAAAAGTCTCACAGCATTAAGCAGACATAATTTACATAACTGGGTATACTAAACCAAGTTTGTGGGACTACAAGTCCCAGTAAACCATATCACAGTACTGTATATGCAGTTTAATTACATACTCCATTATTTAAGCCCATATCAAGCAACATAGTATACTATGCACAGAGTATGACCAGTTAGAAATCTACTTATAGTTAGATAAATATACCTATACTGTGTAATCAAAATGTCCCTCAAAAAACACAGGGCAGTATAATGGCATTAGCAGAAGGAAATTCCATATGCAATTGTGACCAATGAGGAAAGCAGTAGAGGTTTTGAATATGGACATTTCAGGGCACTGAGAACATGTGGGAACCGCCCGAGGGATGCATGAAGCATTGGCTTACTGACAGCATGGAGCAACAAGTTGAAACTTTGATTTTCTTTCTTTTTTCTTTTTTGCATGGCCATGTGTTGGTCACTTGAGAGTGTCAGTTGCTTGTGTTCCAGATAATGGAGAGTTTACTGTATTTTTTATTGTAAGACATATTACTCTTCCCTGCCTAGCTACCTCCTACTCATATTCTTATGTCTGAGTTTACTCATCATTTTCTCCAGTCATCAGTACAAGTTATTATACAAACAAAGGGTTTTTAATGCTAATACAATTTTTTTTTTTTTTTTTTTTTAATAACAGAGTCTCAAGCTGTTGCCCTGGGTAGAGTGCTGTGGCGTCACAGCTCACAACAACCTCAAACACTTGGGCTCAAGCGATTCTCTTGCCTCAGCATCCCAAGAAGCTGGGACTACAGGAGCCCAATACAATGCCCAGCTAGTTTGTTGTTGTTGTTGTAGTTGTCATTGCTGTTTTCGCTGGCCTGGGTCAAGTTCAGACCCCACACAGCCTAGGTGTATGTGGCCGGTGCCCAACCCACTGAGCTACAGGCACCACCCTATGCTAATACATTTTTAAAACAAGTATCTACCCCCTCCTTTTCTGATCACCTTCTATATAGAAATTTCAGAGCTATCACTCTTCCCATAGGGAGAATCAGGGATTTAAAATAACAATGATTATGCTAAAGACGCTAATGGAAAAGGAAGACAACATGTAAGAACCATGGGTAATATAAGCAGAGAAATGGAAACTCTAAGGAAAAAAAATCACAAAGAAATGTTAGAAATCAAATTCACTGTAACAGAAATGAAGAATGCCTTTGATGGTCTCATTAGTAGACTGGACACATCCGAAAAAAAGTCTCTGAACTTGAAGGACACTTCCAAAACTAGAATGCAAAGAGAAAAAAAGACTGGATAAAAATGGAAAAATACCCAACAACTGTGGGACAATTTCAATTATACTTTGGATATAATAAGAGCATTCTCATTATCTGTATTTGTGAAGAAGTTAATTACAGATGACTAATCTAATACTTATATGCATATTCATCCACGTAGGAGGGGGTCTATATTATGAATCACAAATGCACATAGAAACCTGAAATACTGACAGAATTTCACTATTTTGAGCAATAGAAGTTGCATATATAATATACATAATTCAATGAGAATGAAAATCTTCCTGTGGATTTTTTGGTAATTAGATTTTTTTCAGTTTTCTTTATACTGATGCTACTTTAGCAAAAGGAATTTGAGGTGGATTCTCAATGGATAACAAATACTACTTTCACACATTCTGCATTTAAGAGTACTTGGAGAAGGTTCTAGAGCAGCATTATCCAGTAGAAATATAACATGAGCCACACATGTAATTTTCAATTTTCTAGTAGCTTCATTAAAAATATAAAAAGATAAAATTAAATGTGATACTTTATTTCATTTAACCCAATCAACCCAAAAATATTATAATATAATCAACATTAAAATTTATTAATGAGATCGTATACGTTCTTTCTTCCATACTAAGTGTGCAAAATCCCATTTTGCAAGTGCTTAATCACTGCATGTGGCTAAGATCACCATACTGGACAACGTAGTTCTAGAATCTAGAGCCTAAAATCTAAATGAATAAGGCCCACTTAGACACGCATGGTATCTAAGCACCATTCATAAGCACCAGAATAACTGGAAACTTGCTAAAGTGCAGAATCTTGAGTCTCAGCCAGAACTACTGAATCAGAATCTATAATACATTTTAACAGAATCCTCTCAGGTGATTTGTGCACAGTAAAGTCTGAGAAGCACTGGTTTAGTATCATGGTCCTTCAGGAGAAATGGGAGAAATATGGAAGACAGGGATAGGGCAGTGGAAATTTCAGTGTACTCTAAATGAGCTCCCAGGTGCAGCTGATGCTATTGGTTCTTTAGCTACACTTGAAACAGCAAGGTCCTGGAAGATGTAGTCCAGCATTACTCACTGAGTACTTTCTATTTTCATGGCACTGTGTCAGATAAAAATGGGCTAGACTTAAACTAACAGCAGAACAACTTCCATCTATTTAGAAAGGCAAGATCATTGCAGATGAAAACACCACAAAGCAATAGAGGGCAGTATTACTAATAGCAAAGTGTTTGAATCAAGTACGAAGCGTAATGAGCTATCAAGGTTATGAACTATTTGAGTATGGGTCATAGTTATCTGAGACAGCAGCTTTTTGGTTACCAGAGAGGAATCTGATGTGGGCTGTTAAAGAGGATGGATGCCCTTAATGAAAAGGTAAAAGCAGGGATTGGGGAGTCTGGGCTCTGCTTACTCTGTGCAATGATCCCTGGTTATCCATTGCTTACTTATAGCAAGTGATCTCCAAACTTTTATTTTGTGCACACACACTTATCAGTAAAACTATTGTTAACATACATCTTCACACGATGTATATTTATTTATAAGCTATATAAACATACCATACCAATCTTTTAATTAAATATTAAGAAAGATTTCTTCCTTATCTCTTAGATTAAAAATAAACATACATACATACATACTGCAATATCATCTTCTCCGTAATAGATTGGGAAGCCACCTCTCTGAGTCAGCATTATTCATTTTCAGTTAAACATCTTAGTATTCTCCCAGCAGCATGCAGCTCAGTGTGATTTAATAAACAGAGGCACCAAGTAGTGAAAAAAAAAAAAAAATGCTAGGAGATGGGGATTTGTCATAACTTGACCTTGCAGTGGTAGATCTCTCATGGAAAGGGGTTTAGCTGTGATAGAGTCTGGCAAGCCTCAGCAGAGCTTTGATGGGTGCTCTTTCCCTGGTGAGTGCTTCAATTTTCCTTCAGGTATCAGTTCAAATATTTCTCAAAAAGGCCTTCCCAGACCTTGCAATCTGGCCTTTCGATCTACTTATTACATCACCTTTTCCCATATAACACTCATTATAATTTGTAATTCTTAACTGGGGGGAGCTTTTAACAGCTGTCTCCTCACTGGACTACAAGGTCTGTAAGAATAGTGATTTGTTAACTACTGGTGTCTCTATGTACTATGTCTGTACTATGACAAAACACGTCCTAACCTTAAATTTTGATTATACCTGACATGCAAAGTATGCTAATGACCCAGATCCCAAGTTACCATTAGAATAAACATTTGATTTTATCCTTTTCCATCAATGAGCCTGAGATCTGACACATAGTAGGTGCCAAACACATTTTTATAAAATGAATGGACAAAGGAAATGAAATGTGGCTATTATAGGGGTGTCTTTAGTTCATGCATTTATCAAACGTTTCTACCACATAATGTGTAATGATATGGTGCATGAACTCTTCTTCCTCTAAGTGAATTGGAGAGAAGTAACTGGGCCTTAAACACCGGAGCTCAAACAGTGACTAATATGGACTGATATACAGACTTGGGGGAATAATAATAGGACACAAGATGTGAAGGTTGCTCAAATGTTTACTGCGTTTTAGTTCTTAAACATGACCTCCTTTTATAAATGCTTTGCTGGTATGCTATGCATTGTTTAGGCCTATGATCCACATTGGGCTTAATGGGAAAATGTAAGTCACTGCCAAAGTCACAACTTGCTGCTGAGGTTAAAGGAATCCAATCAAGTAACAGACAGTCAACAGCAAAAGATTTGCTCTCTGTTTTCTCTGGGTTCTTATTATTTATAAAAGTGACCATTTGGCTACAGGTCATTGGATTCAGTGAACATAGCCCTAATAATTAGCTGAAATCTCTATTTTACTTACTATGTCTGTACTATGACAAAACATGTCCCAACCTTAAATTTTGATTATACCGGACATGCAAAATATGCTAATGACCCAGATCCCAAGTTACCATTAGAATAAACATTTGATTTTATCCTTTTCCATCCACATCTTTCAACATCGTATAGACTTGCCCTTGATGTCACTGCTGAACTACTTTTATACAACGTAAAGTCAGGTTGCTTTGCTTTGTTGACTTTAGAAAGCATTATCTAATTTTAGCTAAGTCCGTCTGTATCATGCTGTTGTGTGAGTGCATGTTCTAAAAGCACTTAGCGTAGCCTCATTTTGATGGGTAAGTTTCGTACATAAGCAGTAATTGATCCTTGTACTGCTACCTTTCGTGAGTTTAGTGTTTTCTTTGCAGATTCTATGTGTGTATCACTTTGTCATTCCTCAATTGAGGGACTGCTCAGATCTTGTGAGAAGCAGCAAAAATTCACATTTGTAGAATACCTTCTCCCTGCATTGAGATTTTTCATGTTTCATAATCTTTCTGGGAGATGTTTCTGAGGAATTTCGCAGAAGACAGATGCATCAGTTTCTATGACTGATGACAGTCTGACTTCACAAGTGGCCTTCTTGAGAGGTTACTAAGACTTGACATATTAACATCCCATAAATCTCCCGTGTTCCTAGTCTAAAACATACATTTCCTTTCCAAAAGCCAGAGCACCAAGAAATGCTTGCGCGCCTTTGACAGTCACGCCTAAGAAAGGAAAACAGGGAGGCATTTTTGCACAGACATAAACCTGCTCGATGTTTCAGATATTTTATGTACATTACCCCCTCTTCTCTCTTGCAGCCTCCAAAAAAAAAGTGTGACCTTTGATAGTTGAGAAAAATCTTGCAAACCTCTCTCTGATGTTTAATAATTTCATTATTCTTACTGGAATGATGTACCAGCCGGTCCAGACAGCTTGTGGAACTCAGCTCATGGGTAAATGTTCAGTCTCATGCTGTTTTAACAACATTGGCTCCATCATCAGTGCAAATAGAAACAGTAGAAAGAATCTGAGGAATGAGATATTTATTTGGAATTTCGGCTGCAATTATGTGTCCCCAGGCACTGCAATGAAGGTGCACTTTCTGCGAGATGAGGAACCAGCACAGTGCCAGTGTCCCCTATGAGGGCTTACTCCATATTCACTGGTAATGATTGTGATGTAATTCTGTGAGGCAGCCATTAGCTAACAAATCCTGGGAATCTAAATCAGCGCTGCTTTAATTTGCCCTTCAGTATAGGTTACAACAACATGGAGAAACTGAAAATATACGTTTTGTAGAAAAAATATACTGCAGCCTTTAAGTCAAAGCACGAGCCCTATGTACCCTTTTTAAAGGAGGATGTTCAATTTTTCCACTCCTTCTCTCCAACTATGAGTGTCTTCTTTTGCCCTAGGCGAAAAAAAGTCAGTATAATTATGCTCAAATAAGAAGATTAACTCTAAAATGTAACACAAATTTCTTCATTATCACCAAGTAGTATATGCAATATTTCTTGCAGTTGGGCTCCCTAACTTGCAACATTTTCAGGATGGCCTGGTCTTTATTTGTCCTTCCTTTCCTCTTTCCTACTGGATTTCTTGTTTACTCAGACCTCACAAAGTGTCCATACTAGTCATTCTTAACCCTGGTTGCACATCAGAATCACCCCAGGGGGCTTTTCATAAGCATCGTACCCAGGCAACACCTGGCCTGGACCAATTCAATCATGACATGAGAGCAATGCGACCCAGTGGGGGTACTTTCAGAGCTCCTCAAGTGATTCCACTACAAAGCCAAGAGAGAACCACTGATCTACGCAAATAGTTTGAACAGTTAGTAGGAGTTCTGAATGGAAAATTTTAAAAAGGTAAGTCCTGTGATGCCATTAGACCATGGACAATTATCTGGAATGATTTCACAAAGCAAAAAACCTGTGAAAATGGAAAGAAATAATAGGACATGTTGATGTGGCAGGTTTATTATAGACTTTCCAAGGCAGCATATTATAGACTTCCTGGCTTCTGCACCTCTTACTAGCTATAAGATCTTGGGCATGTTATTTATTATCTCAGTGCCTCAGTTTCTTCTGTTATTGATATTGCCAAAACCTACTTCATATAAACTGCACTAAGACAAGGTCAGCAAGTGTTTTCTGAAAGGGGCCTATAGTTTTGGCTTTATAGGTCATATAGTCTCTGTGCTATTACTCGACTATGCCCCTGCAGCCCCCAAACCAGCCATAGACATTAAGTAAATGCATGGATGTTCCTATGTTACAATAAAACTTTATTTACACAAATAGGTAATAGTCTGAATGTAGCCCACAGGCTGTGATTTGCCAATGCCTGCACTAATACATGTTACATGGTTGACACAGTACCTTACTATTTCTTTTATCATTGTTATGTGCATGGAAAGTGGACCATCTCCTGAGACATACACATTTACCCTTCTCTCTCAGCTCAACCTTAGGCCTCCTTTCAAGTCAATCAGCCTCCAGCATGTAGCACAGAGCTACAATGGCTGAAGTCCCTAGGAAAGTAGAAAGCAGCAGGTGTCCCTGTCACAGAGGAAAGGGGAAAGAAAACTGAGGCCAGAGCTCAGGGCCTGGAGCGCACCACTCCCAGTGGGGCATCACATTACAGGAGCAAACACCACAGACACTAAAGCCATTAGGGAAAACTGTGAATTAAACCAGGAGCTGTAAGGAGATGCCAAAATCCCAGAGACGCAATAAATCATTACTGTCAACTCCTCAGCACGAGTAATAAAAAAAAAATCAATCCCCTAAGCTAGAAATAAATTTGAAAATTGTGCTTCAAACAATAGTAATGTGTGAGCAAAATAAACAGAGAAGCAGTTCTGCTAGTTCATCTTTCAAATAAGGACGGAGGAAAGTGATACCAGGGGGTTATTTTCTTTTATATCAAGGGAGCAGGAATCAATGAGGAACAGCTGTGTGAGTCAGCAGTTAAGAACAAAACTGAATGTGTGGTGCACTCTTTCCTGAGGATATTAAACCCATTATTTTTTTTCCCCCGCAGGTCACATTTCAAAGGCCAGATCTTTCCCAGGGCCTAAACTGTTCCTTGGATACTTTCAATAAGTCATTTATTCACTAATCATTTAGTAATCACCTCCAACATGCCAAGAATTGTGCTCAGGGCTGGAAACGCAAAGCCTCGGGAGCCACTGGCCTTGTCCTCAAGATCTCTCTCTCTGGGAACTCTTCGCATTTGCTAATTCAGAGTCCCTGGTTTCCTCCCAGGAAAAATCATAAGGACAAATTCATATACATTTTCTCAAGTGGCTTGAAAGACCCATGTCATCATTTGGCATCATGTAATTCTTTACCGATGTACTTTCAGAGTCAAATTTTGCTTTCTGCATGGGGCGGTCAAAGACAGGCACAGAGTGTGGGAATGTCTTTCTCATTAAATCCCTTCCCATAAAACTTCAGTGTTTTCATCATTTAAGAAAAGACTCAAAGCTATTTGACTTACTTAAAATGTGTGGAAAGACTTGCGAGGAGAGAAAATAAAGATGGAAGGGATAAAAACAACTAGTAGGAATTTATCACGGTTACTATCTGCAAACTCATACAAAAGCCAGGTAGGGAGAGTGGCATTCAAGGTCTTATTCAGGAGGGCAATCCCCCCCGCCCCCGTCCTGATCACCAAAAGCTGTTCGTGTCTTAATTTCCTGAAGCTGCGAATATGTTACCTTACCTGGCAAAAGCAACTTTGCAAGTGTGATTAAGGATCTTGAGCTGGAAACGTTATCCTGGATTATGTACTTAGGCCAATGTAATCACAAGGGTCCTTATAAAGGGGAGGAGGGGAGACTGATTTCAATATGCTACGCTGCTGGCTTTGAAGAGGAAGGGAGACATTGAGTCTCCTAAATTTTAATATATAGCATCTTTCTATATATTTAAAGAGTCTCATTTATTATCTAATTCATGTTCCAAATTAAGACATTTTAGAATAACATTTACTAGTTGTGCCCAAGTAGTCAAAGTCACAGTGGGGGTGTGAAACCCAGAACAGAATTCTGGCTTTCATAATTCTGAGATCTCAGAATTTTGATGGCATTTCTAATTCCTAACCTTTCATATGCCCCTTCTTGTGGCCAAGGCACTGCTCTAAGTGCTTTACAAATGTGAGCTTATTTAATTTTCACAGCAACCCCTTGAGGTAGTCACTTCATTATCCTTATTTGACAACTAGGAAACCAAGGCACACAGAGGCTAAGTAACTCACCCAAGATCCTAGAAGAGTTTAGTCCCCTGGAAAATGTCATGAAGGGGATTTGGGGACTATTGGCCCACTCTAGGGATGTCATGGAGAGGAACTCTCCAGCAGGAAGGCAGAGAATTGACCCTGATGTAGGGATAACAGAGGACACGTGTCAAGCCATACATGGCTTACGGGTGAAGAGGTTCTAACAGACTCGTAGCCATGGTGACCTAGGGCCAGAAGAAGGTAGTGTAAATTCCTTGATAGACAAAACCAGCAAACTGAAAGTGCAAAGCTACTGTTTTTAGTTGAAAAGAGTGATCCTTTAGAAGTCAGATTATGTACCTTTAACTGAAGAAGCTTCCCACTGGAAGGGCAAAATCTCCTTCCCCTCAAGTTGTCTCTGAGCTGAGCAGAAGCACAGGCTATGGTGGGAGCAGAAGGCTTTCAGGCAGGCCTGATCACAGTAGGGAAGTGGCGTGATCACCTAAAAGGATGATGGGAAGAGAGGAGAGAAAAGGGTGAAGGTCCAGTTTTACCCCCAGAATAGCATCATCAATATAACTTCATCACATGGACCCAGGAGAAAAATTAACTATTATAATAAATAGCAAAATCAGCAGTATTCTGACTGCTAATTTATTCTAGATAGTAAAAAGATTGAACTATTTAATTAAATATTTTTAAAATTGAAGCTGTTACGGCCAACCACCGTAACAAAATGCTTTTTTCACTAGCACCTTGGGTACAGATCATAGGCGTTGTTAAATGGCTTGTGATGCTAAAATTAGTTTGTCTTTAAGCACTTCAACATTGAAGGCTCACCTCCTTCATGACCAAAAAAAATTTTTTTGAGTGGTAATATAAACAAGGCAGTTTTTCTTTAAACACTCAGAAGACTTTTTACTGAGGCACTAAACAAAAAGCCTTGTTTCTCACCCCTCCCAAAAAAGCAAATTGAGATCCAATTTGCTGATAAAATTTCAATTTATCAGAACTCTAATAATTAGACTTCCATAAACTATAAAGAAAAAACAAACATGTTGAAAACCAGAAAACATTTTCTTTTTTCAAGAACACATATTCAAACATATGTGTCTAGATTTCCAGGGTTTTCAAATCTTAACCCAAAATATCCTAGGAAAGCAGATATACCAAAGAGGTTTCTTGGCATACCTCTGAGTTGTAAATACTGGGAGAATAATGTTTCTCTAAATAATTTTGGCACATTTAGTGTCAAGATCAACAACACTTAAACAGAATCGTATTCCATGGAATACTATGCAGCCTTAAAGAAAGATGGAGACTTTACCTCTTTCATGTTTACATGGATGGAGCTGGAACACGTTCTTCTTAGCAAAATATCTCAGGAAGGGAATAAAAAGTATCCAATGTACTCAGCCCTACTATGAAGCTAAATTATAGCTTTCGCATAAAGGCTATAACCCAACTATAGCACATGACTATGGGGAAAGGGCCAAGGAAGGGGAAGGGAGGGGGGAGGTTTTGGTTTTAAACCAACAAAAGTAAGGAAAAATAAGAATGGTCACTTCATATTTATTAAGGGCAATAAACAATATGATGAGATTTCAATTATTAATATTTATGCACCAAAATGCACCTCAATTTATAAAAGAAACTCTAACAGACATGAGCAACTTGATTTCCTCCAGCTTCATAGTACTCAGAGATTTTAACATCCCTTTAGCAGTGTTGGATAGATGCTCTAATAAGAAGCTAAGCAAAGAAATTTTAGATTTAAACTTAACCATTCAACATTTGAATTTAACAGACATCTACAGAACATTTCATCCTAACAAAACTGAATACACATTTTTCTCATCAGCCCATGGAACATAGTCCAAAATTGATCACATCTTAGGTCACAAATCTACCCTCAGCAAATTTAAAAAAATAGAAATTATTCTTTGCATCTTCTCAGACCATCATGGAATAAAAGTGAAACTCAGTAGCAACAGAAATCTATATACTCATACAAAAACATGGAAGCTAAATAACCTTATGATGAACGATAGCTGGGTCATAGATGAGATTAAGAAGGAAATTACCAATTTTTGGAACAAAATGATAATGAAGACACAAATTATCAGAACTTCTGGGATACTGCAAATGTGGTCCTAAGAGGGAAATTTATAGTACTGCAAGCCTTCAAGAGAATGGAAAGAGAGGAAGTTAACAACTTAATGGGACATTTCAAGCAACTGGAAAAGGAAGACCATTCTAATCCCAAACCTAGCAGAAGAATAAAAAAAAACAAAATTAGAGCAGAATTAAATGAAATTGAAAACAAAAGAATTATACCACAGATCAATAAATCAAAAATTGGTTTTTAGAAAAGGTCAATAAAATAGATAAACTTTTGGCTAACCTAACCAGGAAAAAAAAAGAGTAAAATCTCTAATTTTATCAATCAGAAATGGCAAAGGTGAAATAACAATGGACTCCTCAGAAATTCAAAAAATCCTTAATAAATATTAGAAGAAACTTTTTCTCAGAAATATGAAAATCTGAAGGAAATTGACCAGTACTTGGAAGCATGCTGCCTTCCAAGACTTAGCCAGAATCAAGTGGAAATGTTGAACAGTACTATATCAAGGTCTGAAATAACATCAACTATTCAAAATCTTCCTAAAAAGAAGAGCCCAGGACCAGATGGCTTCACAACAGAATTCTACCAAACCTTTAAAGAGAAACTAGTACCCATATTACTCTACCTTTTCCAAAATATAGAAAAAGAAGGAATACTAACCAACACATTATATGAAGCAAACATCACCTTGATCCCCAAACCAGGAAAAGACCCAAGAAAAAAAGAAAATTATAGAACAATATCATTAATGAATATTGATGCAAAAACATTCAACAAGATCCTAGCAAACAGAATCCAGCAACAAATCAAATTATACACCATGACCAAGTGGCTTTTATCCCAGGGTCTCAAGGCTGGTTCAATATACATAAATCTATAAAAATAATTCAGCACATAAACGAATTAAAAAACAAAGACCATATGATTCTCTCATTGATTCAGAAAAAGCTTTTGACAATATCCAGCATCCCTTTATAATCAGAACACTTAAGAAAATTGGTATAGAAAGGACATTTCTTAAACTGATAGAGGCCATCTACAGCAAACCCACAGCCAATATCGTACTGAATAGAGTTAAACTGAAATAATTTCCACTCAGATCAGGAACCAGGCAAGGTTCCCCATTGTCTCCACTGCTCTTTAACATTGTAATGGAAGTTTTAGCCATTGCAATTAGGAAAGAAAAGGCGATCAACGGTATCCATATAGGCTCAGATGAGATCAAACATTCACTCTTCACAGATGATATGATTGTATATCTGGAGAACACTAGGGATTCCACTACAAAACTCTTAGAAGTGATCAAGTAATACAGCAGTATCTCAGGTTACAAAATCAACACTCATAAATCTGTAGTCTTTATACATACCAACAATGGCCAAGCTGAAGAAACAGTCAAGGACTCTATTCCATTCACAGCAGTACCAAAGAAGATGAAATATTTGGGAGTTTACCTGACAAAGGATGTGAAAGATCTCTATAAAGAGAACTATGAAACTCCAAGAAAAGAAATAGCTGAAGATGTTAACAAAGGGAAAAAGATACCATGCTAATGGCTGGAAAGAATCAATATTGTCAAAATGTCTATACTACACAAAGCAATATACAATTCTAATGCAATTCCTATTGAAGCTCCATTATCATACTTTAAAGATCTTGAAAATATAATACATCATTTTATATGGAATCAGAAAAAAAAACTCAAATAGCCAAGACATTACTCAGAAATAAAAACAAAGCAGGAGGGATTATGCTACCAGACCTCAGACTATACTATAAATCGATAGTGATGAAAACAGCATGGTACTGGCACAAAAACAGAGAGGTAGATGTATGAAACAGTACAGAGAACCAAGAGATAAACCCAGCTACTTACTGTTAGTTGATCTTTGACAAGCCAATTAAAAACAGTCAGTGGGGAAAAGATTCCCTATTTAACAAATGGTGCTGGGTGAACCATCTGGAGACCTGTAGAAGTACAGGTAGACTAAGAAAGATTCTCACTGGATTAAAGATTTAAACTTAAGACATGAAACTATAAAAATACTAGAAGAGAGTGGAGGGAAAACTCTTGAAGAAATTGGCCTGGGAGAGTATTTTATGATGAGGATCCCCCTGGGCAATTGAAGCAGCATCAAAAATATACCACTGGGACCTGATCAAACTAAAAAGCTTCTGCACAGCCAAGAGCACAGTAAGTGAAGCAAGTAGACAGCTCTCAGAATGGGAGAAGATATTTGTAGGTTATGTATCTGACAACGGCTTAATAAACAGAATCCACAGAGAACTCAAACATATTACAAGAAATGAACAAGTGATTTCATCTCAGGGTGGGTGAGGGACTTGAAATGAAACTTCTGTGAGGAAGACAGGTGCACGGCTTACAGACACATGAAAAGATGCTCTTCATCCTTAATCATCAGAGAATTCAAATCAAAACTACAATGAGATATCATCTAACTCCAGTAAGATTAGCCCATATCACAAAATCCCCAAACCAGAGATGTTGGCGTGGATGTGGAGAAAAGGGAACACTTCTACACTGCTGGTGGGAATGCAAACTAATACATTCCTTTTGGAAATATGTTTGGAGAATACTTAGAGATCTAAAAATAGA
>CAUYPK010111213.1:0-33004 GCA_963574355.1 Loris lydekkerianus | reverse complement strand
CTCCTCAGAGGTCCCTCCTCAGAAGCAGCATAACAAAATCCAAACTTGACAAAGAGCCACAGTATACAAAATAATGATAAGAGGCAAAGAGCCGAAATTCATTTTGGCCGGGAGCCGCATGCGGCTCTAGCCGCGTGTTCGCCACCCCTGAGATCACAGATGTGGAGGCCTGCGTCCTCACAATCTTTGCTGGGATCTGAGGGCAGTTGACGTGAAAAAGAAAACTCAGACTCAGTTATCTCAGGTGAAATAATCCCTAGGCGCCTGTGAGAGGTGTACACTAAGCCAGCAGCATCTCAGGTGCAGCCAGCAAGTGCAGCAACTGAGCCATTCTCCAGTAGGTCTCTTTATTCAATCAAAAATCATAAATCAAATGGACAGCATAATGCATAAGCTTAATTTGAGTTATTCAAAGCAAGGTGCCTCCAGTAATCATTAACAATCAGCAGAAGGGAAACAAAAGAAGGGAAATCATGAAGGCACACCATGTGATTACAACTGAAACTTTACAAATTGGGCATAAACTTGCCCAACTCGCTGTAATGATTTCTATCTATGCCTGGGCAGGACTCAGGCGATAGTAATTTTGGTCACTAGGCATTCTGTTCTCAGCCACCAGGTAACAATAGGGCCATCTGAGGCCCAGGAAAATGGGGGGAATGGGATCTTGGACTGTGGTCAACAGGACCCCCAAATCCTAGCTCTGAGCCTGCCAGGTGGCAGACATCCTGTGTAGACCACTAGGCTATCACTAGCCTTGAGGGGATTGAGGGACTTGGACTCTGGTCAATAAGCCCTCCAGAAATGCCCAGCTTAAACTACACTATAAACCTGACTCCCACACACGGACTTAAATGTAAAAGCATAAAACATCAAAACATTTAGGGAAAAAAATTGGTGAAAACATTCAGGACGTAAGTAAGACCTAGGGCTAGGTGAAGTGTTCTTAAACATGAACCCAAAATATAAACTCTTATAAAAGGAAAATTTGATGAATTATACCTCTTAAAAATTAAAATTTTGCTGTATATAAGGCCCTGTTAAGAAGATTAAAAGACAAGCTAAAGAGAAAATATTCACAAGCCACATATCCAACAAAGGAGTTGCATGTAGCATCATAGAATATATAAATAATTCTCAAAACTCAATAAAATATCCAATTAAAAATGCGAAAAGATACTTCACCAAAAAGGATATACAGACATACAACATGAAAAGATGTTTAACATCATTAACCATTAGGGAAATCCAAATTCAAACCACAATGAGATACCACTACATACCTATCAGAATGGCTAAAAATGTTTAAATTATAATAATACTAAATGCTGGTAAGGATTTGGAGAAGACTGGGTCGTTCATTTCTAGTGGTAATATAAAGTGATTCAGTCACTCTGGTAAAAAAGTATGGCAGTTTCTTTAAAACTAAACATATGTTTACCACATGACCCAGGAATTATACATTTGGGCATTATCCTAGAGAACTAAGCACTTACGCAAAAATTTGTATGCAAATGTCCATAGCAGCTTTGTTTGTAATAGCCAAAACCTGAAAACAACCCGGACGTCTTTCAAAGGATAAATAATTAAACAAAACACAGTACACTCATGAGTATTATTCCACTCAGCATTGTGGAATATTACTCAGCAATAAAAAGGAATGTGTGTTGATACACACAGCCTGCACAGATACAAAGGCATGACCCTGGATGAATCCAAGCTATCCTCAAAAGGTCAGACACCATATAATTCCATCTATTATAACATTCTTGAAATGACAAGATTACACAGAAGGAGAATTGATTTATGGTTGCCAGGAGTTGAGTGAAGATGGGCTGGGAGGGGTAGGAATGAGTATGACATCAAGATATTGGCCATGGAATTGTTCTATACATTGACTATGGTCGTGCTACATGAATCCATACATGTGATCAAACCACACAGAACTGAATGCACACAGACACAAATGAGAACATGAAAAACTGATGAAATTTGAATAAGTACAATGGATTGTATCAATGTCAACTTCCTGGTTGAGATACCCAAGTTCTACTTAGAAAAGATGCCACCACTGGGGGAAGGCCAGTGAGGGACAGATGGACACTCTCTGTAGTGTTTCTTACAACTGCATGTTCATCTACAATTTTCTTAAGGTAAAAAGTGAAAATGAAAAAGGAAGTTCATTACAAAAGTCTATTTGACTATTAAATAGAACTATCACTATTAAATAGTCAAACAGACTTTTGTGAACCTCTTAAGCATAACTATAGTTAAAAGAAAAATGGAGGTAGGTATTTACAATTAAGGGTTAATGTACTTACTAATTAGTTTTTATAACCCATAATTAAACCATAGAAATCTAAAAGTATGTATTAAACATACAATTGGAAAATAAAATACAAATTGTTAATAAACATACTAAATACATTCAACTATCAGATTGTCAAAAACATTTACAAATGTTGAACACTATTGTTGCAGGTATGGGGAAAATGAGCCCTTTGGTGAAGGCGTTCTGGAAGGTACAGTGTGTGTGTTTGTGTACATATAAAAGTATATATAATAATATATATTAATGTTTAATGTATGTATCTATTTGACCTACCAATTCCACCTTTAGGAATTTCTCCTCTGGAAATATTCAAACAAGTACATAGGCCTGGATGCTTACTGCAGCACTGCCTGACTGGTGGTGGTGGAGAACTGCCTTAGTCTGTGATGCCATATAGTAATACTGAAGGCTGGGTAATTTATAAAGGAAAGAGGGTTCTGGACACACAGACACTGGAAATGCTCACGTAGAGAATGATGACTGTGTGAGGTTATAGGGAAAAGGTGGCCCTCTGCAAGTTAAAGAGAGAAGCCTCAGAAGAAACAGCCTGCTATCTTGACTGTGGACTTCCAGCCTCTAGAACTAGAGATTGGAACAATTATCTGGTCATTAGGATGCTGCCCTAGTGAAGGAGAGCTGCAAGACTTGATTACAGAGGTGGAGGAGGAAGAACTCACCGGATACATAGCTTTGAAAAATTTCTTCCAGTGATGTCTGGTGCACTACTAGAAAGAAGATACAGACTAGTTTAGATGGCCTTCTTCGAGCCTTTGAGGTTTTCAATTCAGCTAAACGTGGGTTTCTTACTAAGGAAGAACTGGTCAAGTATATTACTGAAGAAGGTGAACCTTTTTCTCAAGAAGAAATGGAAGAAATGTCTGCTGCAATTGATCCAGACTCAAATGCAATTCATTACAAGGACTATGTAAAAATGATGATGACAGATGAGCATTAAATATTCTAATTTCCAAATGAAAGGATAATTTTAAAAAATTCCTGTCCTTGTTAATTCACATTTAATCTTGTAATTCCTATACCTGATATTTAATACCTTGTAATGTAACTACTTCAAGATATTTTGTTTTTTAAAGATGATCATAATAATTTAAAACAAGACTTTAGTGTGTCTAGACTTATAGAATGACAGATTTGACAAGTTGCTATTTAGTTAAAAACTATTTTTAAAACATTTTAACATTTAAAAAAAAAAAAAGGAAAGAAAAGAGGGTTCTTCAAGCTGTACAAGAAGCACAGTACCAGCATCTGCTTCTGGTGAGGGCTTCAGGAAGCTCCCACCCCTGGCATCAGGAGAAGCAGGGCCAGAATGTGCAGAGATCCCATGTTGAGAGAAGAGGGGAAGGCCAGGCTCTTTTAAACAATCAGCTCTCCTGGGCACTAGCAGACTGAGAACTGCGAGGAGGGCACCAAGCCATCATTCAGGACCCTCCTCCCCCTCCCCAGACACCTCCCATCAGGCCCCACCTCCAACACTGGGGATCACATTTCAACATGAAGTTTGCCGGACCAAATATCCAAACTGTAGCAGGAAGCAACCCAAGCGTCCCTCAGTAGAGGTTAATAAATATTGTGGTTCACATGTTCAGTGAACTATCACATAGGCATTAAAAATATCTGTGTTGAACTGTTTTTATGGACATGAACAGAAAAAAGCTCATGATATATCTGTAAATTTTAAAAAGCAAGTCACAGAACAGTACATAGACCATGACCCTGTTTCTAGGTTAAAAATATAAAAGTACATGTGCAGAGAAACATCTGAAAAATTGTACAGCCAGATAACATTTATAATATCTTTGAGTGGCAGAGTAATAGGTGACTTTTCTTAATTTCTGTATTTTCTGAAATGTTTGCAATGAACCCGGATGATGTCTATTAAAATAAAATCAGAAAAACAAAAGAATGAATAGAATAAGTACTTAGTTAAGGGTACTTCTTTTAAAAGATATGAGGAGTAACATATTTTTCCTAGGACTTCATAGGAACTTATATTTCATTATGGTTTGTACATGATATTAATCAGTATTGTGGTCGACGGATCAAAGTTATTTTGATTAAATTTAATGTTAGTGATTGAATTTCAAAAGTAACTCACAGGCACAAGAGGACACTGTATTCACTGAAATGACTGATCTGGTTAAAGTGAATCCACTGAGGATACGTTAAGTAGCACTTTTAACTTAATCTCTTTTCAATAGCACCTTCCTTCACGTTATCTTAGAGCCCTTCACTGCCATAATAAACCACTCTCCATGTGGTTCCTTCAGAGGGAAGGAACCCTATGCCATGATTTGGGGGATGTTCAGTCTAAGGAGGATGGTGTGGCCAGGTTGGTAAAGTTTGCTGACCTGTCTCCATCTTTGTCATAGACATAGACAGGGTCCAGGTGCAAGACCCCTGAGCTTGATTTCAAGTCTTTATTCATAAAATAATGAAAACAACCCTTTCCATTCCTTTCCTCATGAAGATGTTGAAGGATCTTAGCAACTTGAATGAAGGTGCTATTTCAATATTCTCAACATAGCACTTTGTTATTAGAAGTTATTAGCATGGTATTATTCTGACTGTGCCACTCATGAGAACGTGGGCCTTCTCCGTCCTTGAATGTCATCATTTTTGTCCCTGAATCCAATCATCACTCATTACCTGGAACCTTAGTAATGAATGAGAGACTTTCTCAAGTGTACAGTGGGCAATTCAAATCTCTGCACTTCTTCCTGCTTCTTGGAGACAGTTCTGATAATTACTTAAACTGTGCCTGAGAGGTTAAAAGTTTTAAACCTGAAACACACTCTGAAATAACTTTGGGGTTGGAATTATAATCAGAATTTTATTTCACCCACTGTGAAAATGCATGTGAACATACTAGACATGTGGATTGAGGAGGAAGAGGGGAGACACAGAAGCTAAGGGCAGGCGAAGGGGAAGGAGAGGACACGGGATGGCAAGGGGACAAAGGAGAGAGGTGAGGTGGAAGCTAGGGAAAAGGAGGGCTATGCCCAGGCTGAGCAGAACTCTTTCTGGTCAGAGCCGGCTGTGCTATGTGCTTATTTCCTGATCCTGCCTGCACTGTGTACAGTGCTTTGGTATCCTTTGCCTTTGGTGCTCAAAACAAAATTTAAAAGAATATTTTGAGCAAGTATGTACGAAGGACAACTAGGAGAGTCACCCTAAAACCAGGATGGGAATAATTCTTTCCTTCCTTTCCTGGGCTTCGCCACACACCAGCATTGGGCCAAGCACCCCAAGGACAGAGACTGCCGTTAATTTCTCTTTCTCTGCCTTAAGCAGACGACACTTGGTCTGTTTCTGTGTTCTGGGATCTTGGTACTATGCTCCCTCTTGGGATTTTCTGAGTGTAGCTTATTATTCCATTTCCTAACTGGAACAATTACAGGTCAGGGAGGGGTTTCCTAGATGAAATATTCGCTGTCCAGCCTCAGTCTAGTACCATCATCCCACTCCATCCCATTTTCTTCTGGCCAAAGGGAGCAACAAAGGCAGAACAATGTCTGCTTGTCACTACAATAATGCCAGCTTCCCAGCAGTGTGAGTCACTTCTCTGGCAGGTAGGGCCTGCGCAAGTCCTGACCATAGTTTTCTGTATCTTGGACAGCCTCTCCCCAACACCCAGCCTAGTCTGCAGTGCCCTTTAGGGGAGCCCCAGTCCCAAGCCTACCCCAGCCCTGTCATCAGCAGTGGAATACAGCCCTATTACACCCCAGCCCTCCAGACTCTCAGGGCCTTCTTAGTGTGAGGTGACAGGACAGGATGTGCTTGAACCAGCAAAAACTCCCATGCATCCAAAGATAAAAGGTGCTGAGAGCTGCCAGCCAGGATGGAGGAGAAAGGGTGGGATCCATGGGAGCCCACTTGAGCAGCACCCTTCTTCCAGGAGGGGTGAGTGCAGGAGTCCTCAAGCAAGTGGCCCTGAGCTGGGTCCTAAAAGACAGAGGAGTGGGCTGGATCTGAACCTCGGAGTGTCGGGTGGAGTGCTGCAGGTAGAGGTGGGGGGCTGAGGAAGTGTGGGTGCACTGAGAGACTGTGGCATAGGAAGGAGAGGAGGCAAGGCCGGTTTAGAACGTGTACCTTAACCACCATGTCAGGACCCAGACCACTGGGATCCGGGAGCCGACCCAGAAGTTTTGAAGACAGGGAGGGTCTGGTTGTTCAAGTTTCCTGTCTACTAATTACTGACAGATTTTATTGCTATGTACGGGAAAAGGGACCTTTTCTGTGAAGTCAATAATCCACAGATGCAAAAACAAACAAACAAAAAGAATAAGAGCAACCCTATGTATATTACTTTCTATTTTTTAAATGAGAACTATTGAGCCTTTTACTGTTACGATTAGCATTTCTATTTTAAAATGATAGCAAATAACAGCAGACTTTAATAGCCAAATCAAAGTTGCCTTCCTCCCTGAAGCTTTCCCTATCCATTGAAGCCACCCGGTTCCATGGCCTGAGGAAATCAGGACCTTCACCCCGTGTGTGCAGAACCGTCTGCCCCTGGCTGTCGCGCCCATAGGGGGCAGATGGCATAGGCCTGTGGCAGCCCACAGCCAGGAACCAATTATCATTCGACTACAACTTCCTTTGCCTAAGTTGTTTTTGTTCCTACTCCATGGAGATAAACATCGCAAACTACATTTCTAAGAAAGGTACATCGAAGTGCACACGCACTTTGGCGCGCTGGTCCACCACTCCGGATCTTCTCAGCCGCAGTGACAAAAAGCTGGCCCTCCAGCAGCTTTAACAAAGAAAGGGGATTCGCTCACACGTCGGGAAGTCCAGAGAGGGACACTCGGGCACTGTAGGGAGGAGCCTCCCCTCCACCGCTGTCCTCGCGGGTCAGGGAGGACAGCTCCACCAACCCAAGCTAAGAGTCCTTCCCTCTGAAGTTCAGGCCCGCCTCCGACCTACGCGCGCCCGAGGAAAGCCCCGCCCCTAATGGCTCAAGTCCAGATTCCTGCGCCAATCACAGGCGAGGGAGGTGGGGTTAGCGAGACCAGTTTATCCAGATTCCTTACTGATTCCGAAGCTACGCGAAGCTCTTCTGAGTCCGTTTCCCGGTGCTGCTCTGTCTGCAAAATCCAAGTTCTGGTAGGAAAAAAGGACACACAGATACTTGGCAGTTAACAAAGTGCCCACAACCCTTGCTGAAGAGCAATAATCATCTATCATTCCCTTTAGTTCTCCATTCCATTTGGGCAGGTTTCTTTCCCATTGCACCCCATTAATGTCCCTCGTTCCAGAACTCTAGTCTAAGGAACTTTGCATTTCACGGCTATCTCATAACATCCTTCCACTCTCCAGTAAAATGTGAGCTGTCCAAAGATAGAGCTCGGGCACACAAAAAGCAAATCCCCTGGCACAGAGGATGCTTTCCAAAGACTATGAATGTGTATATATAACTTGTAAGTTTTTACTTCATCCATAGAGTAGAAAAATACGAGGCATGGAGATGTGGTTTAGAAAAAAATCCCACCCCTACGATGCATTTAGGAATTAGGAGTAGCAATTCTTTTTTTTTTTTTTTTTAGACAGTCTCACTTTGCCACCCTCGGTGGAGTGCGCTGGCGTTATAGCTCACAGCAATCTCAAGCTCTTGGGCTCAAGTGGTTCTCTTGCCTCAGCCTCCCAAGTAGCTGGAACTACAGGAGCCCGCCACAATGCCTTACTCTTTTTAAGAGTCTGGGTCTCTCTCTTGGTCAGGCTGGTCTCCAAACAGTGAGCTCAGGCAATCCACCCATGTCGGCCTCCCAGAGTGCAAAGATTACGCCCGGCCAGGAGTTGCAATTCTCTACCTATATGCCAGAATATTCAAATGCCCAGCTCTGATCATGCCACCCTCCAGCTTAAAATCTCTCCATTGCATCAACACTCTTGAGTCTGCCCTAAATGACCTTATCTCCACTTAACCTTCCAGCCACTTCCCACGTGAATCCTTAGCAGGCCGAGTGCCACTCACTCTTGCCTCTTGCCTTTCCCTGCATTTTGCCTGGTTAGGAGGTTTGCTTTTCTACCAATGCTTCTCAAAATCTTCAAGGCTCAGCTCAAATGCTACATCTTCTGCCCTGCAGAATAGGATTTCAGCATGAGAGTTTGCCTTTAAAATCATGTTCTGTACATCGTTTTCACATTTATTTTACAGAGACAGGGAGAAAATGATTTATGTAAATAAATATGAAACTGTCTCTTGGTATTTAATGTAAGGAATTTAGCAGCATGAATTTACTATAAGTTGATCATATCAACTTATTAGAGGGATTTTCACTTCGTAGTTTTCCTTACTCCTAACTAGATAAAATAGTCACAAGGATAATCAAGGCACAGTATGTGACTTGAGAATCATAAGTACCTTTTAATGAGTTTATGTCTTCTGAACCCACAAGCCAAGTTTGTAAATAAGATTTCTCATGAATGTTTTTTCTGTATCATATCAAACTAGAGAAACAAAATCTCTAGCTTACTAAAATCTCAGGGCAAAGTAATCTCATCATCTTGTTATGATGCATTTACTTTGTGACATAGTCTGACCATGATTCATCAAATTAAGTGCAACGAGCTACCCAACAACACTGTTGGAATCAATTTTCACGACATTAACCCAACATGATTGAGCTACATGCTGGATTTCAGTGTTTTGTGATTATAAAATAGATTCATTCATAATTGGCTTTCAGTAATGAACCTCAAAAGTAAGTTCCCAACAGAGCAGAAATAAAAAACTCTTTCTGTTTTATTTTGTTTCAAACTAAGATCATTAAATCAATGTTTTCACACATAAATACTTTTTCAAAAACAAACTGGTTTAACTCCACTGGTTAAAACAGAGACAACATTCTGAGGCAAAAGAAAACAGCCAAAGATTCCCATGTCCCTAAAATTTTTCTATGTTTAGCCTTGTTTGCTCAACTAGACGTGTATAATCACACTTTCCCAGTGAGGAGCTGTGTCCCATGCAATAGTGAAATGCATGTAAACCTTCAGCCAGTCCCAGGGCTTGTAGTGAGCCATCAAAAAGAATAATATTATAACTTATTTAGAGTGGTTTTCCCTTTGTAGTTTTCCTTACTCATTCTTTGCTTTGCAAAGAATATACAAGTAAAAAAAAAAGGTTGTGGTCAAAAAAGTTTATTTCTACCTAGTGCTGTTTTGATGAGAGCAAAGCTTGTTTTTACGGGTATGGAAGGAGCTGCAGGAGCACAGGCAGGCAAACCAGCCTCACATTTCCTGTCGAGCACAGGGTTACTCTAGAGCTCACGCACAGAGCGACCTTCCTTACCCAGGCTCTGTCCCGGAGCAGCTTCCTGCATCCTCAGGTCTGTCCCTTCCTCTGCACTCCCAAGCACTTTAGACCTCTTCTGTGGATGGGGTTCCTGTAGTAGATGTATGTGAATTCGAGACATACATGTGGACTCCCTGACTCAGGAACCCACTGCCGCCCTCCTGCAAGGACTTTCCTGCCTCCGACTTTCCCACTCAGTTCCTCAAACCAAAAACCCAGGATGGCATGTGTTCCCCTCTCTTCCTTACCCACCCCGTCTAATCTGCCAGCAAATCATGCCTACCAGACTCCTGAATTGTCCCTTGTCCTTTCTCTCCACCTCCATCCTGGATTCCTATAGTCACCTCCACTCTCTGCTTCTACTGTCGCCCTCCAGTCTCTGCTCACATGCCACAGTGATGCTTAAAAAATGGACACATTTCAAGAGGATGTGACTTTGCAGGTGAATCTCTCCTTGCCCAGGCCTATACAACATGTGGCCTTGTGTCTGGCTTCTTTTTGCTGCCACATTTGATCCATACCTGTTCAAGAACACAAACACTTAAAATGTGCAAGAGGTGGATTTGGGTTTGATAGAAATTGAAAATTGGTCACAAACATTCCAGGATTCTTCAAGTTGAAGGTAGAGTTAGGGCTGTGATCCGCAGGACTCCTACAGAGGTTTCTGTTTTACTGTACAGATCTTTGTTCTGGCTGCTAGTCCATTCCTGTTACCACATTCAGCCTCCACTGGGGCAGGAAAAGGAGAGGTCAGAGCCTGAGACCCAGCAGACCACCTGAGGTAGAATCTTTTCCCCTCTCTGGAGGGCTGGTAGGACTGGCAATTCTCCCTAGGCCTCTATTCTAGACTGGCCTGAGGCTGAGTAGTGCCAGCCAAGTGCCTGGTCATTCTATGCATTCTTGCTTGGATCCAGCGCAGAGCAAAGCCCTGGAAACATTCCTGTGTGAGGGCAGAGACAAGCCCCACCAGGCCCCTGGGGCCCTCAGGGCCCTCGGGAGCAGCTCAGCTAAGTATCATGCCTGGTGGCAGGGATGGATCACTGGACCATGGCACTGGTGGCTTTCTGTAAGTCCCCATATTTAGACTGAAACTACCATTATTAATATGGTATCCACTAGAAAGCTGTCATGTAAGGGAAATTTTTCTCCCAATAATCCACAACTGACTGTGGCTGGTTCTGTTACTTGAATATCAGCACATTTTTTCTTTAAATACATTTGCTAAGCTTCTGGCAAGCTCTGTTGTAAACACTTCCCATCATTCCTACATACAATCAGCAGTGTTGGGAAGGACCCAAGGTCTTTGCTCTGTCATTCCTAAACAACCTGCCTTGCAGCAAGACAGAGCTGACTGCTCTGGAGTTTATGGTTGAACATTGTCAAACTTGTAGAACCGGCTGTCGCAGGACCTGCCAACTGCCTCATGGCTGCTGCAAGCAGCAGAGAATAAAGCCAAGATTGGGCTGAGAAGGGATGATGACAAGGTCTAAGTTCAGAACTCCCTGGTTACTGAGTATGCAAGAAGGAAGGGGACAGGGTGAAGGGAAAACAAAATCAGCGAGGGGTGCGTTTGGCAAAGACCTTCCCCCACCACCCAAGATAGTTCTCCCCACAGCCCGCTGACTTGCTGCTGGAGGCAGGCCTAGCTCAGTTCCTTGTGCCCTGTGCCACCTTGAGCAAGTTTCTCAGTCTCAAGGGACTCTGACCTTCCTGTGGTCTTGGGTGGCCCCTCCGTCACATGTTTGAGGAATATGCTACAAACTTAATGAATATTGAACTGTCATCATTACCTTCTGTTTTCCTCCTTAGTCGAGTGACCCCTGGAGAACTGTCACAGATCCATCTCAGAAATTCCATAAATCCTGGTTAAACTGAATGACATTTTAGGGGAGGGAGAGAGAGTACAGATACTGATTTTTGGAGTTCAGTTATCACTTTTCTTGGAAAAACATTTCATTGTTATTTAGAGACATTTGGCAATGGAATAACTCTTACAAAAGAGCAGCATCTATGAGTTAAGCGTAGATAATCCAACCCATATGGATGCAATTTCCCTTTCAGTGCTTGACTATGCTTTTAGAAATTGAGCAGGGAGAAGAGAGTTCTTGACAGAGGAGTTTTAGAGTTTACTGAACCACAATGTAGGAGGGGAAATAGTGATCTTGTGGAGTCCAAGGAATGGCTGGATTTGGTCACTGCTAATAAGAAGCAGGTATTGAAAATATGCTACAACTCCTTGAAAATCTCACCAGGAATTGTTTCCTGCTGACCTCGTTGCTCTTCTATGCCTGCAGACCCCAGATGCTAGCCCTGCAAGATAACAGTGCCTGTTTTAAATTTAAGTTCCACCATGTTGTTTTGTCCTTAGTGTATTTGAAAAGAGATGTTAGAACTCAGGCTGTTCTTGGAGGCCTATGCAATGTCTAAAGTCCTCCAATTCATAACCACTTACTTTCCAAGCTTATCTCCCTCTGCTGCCAAAGCATTCTGTTCCGGGTCTTTCTAAAAGGCTGTCTCTAGCTGATGAGGCTGTTCCTATCAGCCTACAAAATTTGGAGAGGGAAGTGACAGGTTCCTATAAAATGTCATCCAGGAAAGGAAGATACAGACAGACATAGTACCAAGGAAGAAGAAACAGGCTTGGCACCTGTAGCTCAGCGGCTAGGGTGCCAGCCATGTACACCAGAGCTGGCAGGTTCGAATCCAGCCCAGGCCTGCCAAACAACAATGACAACTACAACCAAAAAATAGCTGGGCATTGTGGCGGGGACCTGTAGTTTCAGCTACTTGGGAGGCTGAGGCAAGAGAATCACTTAAGCCCAAGAGTTTGAGGTTGCTGTGAACTGTGATGCCACAGCACTCTACCCAGGGTGACAGCTTGAGACTCTTGTCTCAAAAAAAAAAAAAAAAAAAAAAAAAGAAGAAGAAGAAACAATTTGACATGCGTTCTAAAGGAAAAGTGGAGATCCAGCTAGATGTATTTTCAGCTCACCAACATGGGCCTGAACAGTTTGTGGTGTCAGAAAGTCAGGAAGTTCTCAAAAACCAAAGTGGGGCTGTAGAAAGGATATAGGGCCTATGTGCAGGAGCTCCCAATACCAAAGTATGGAGGTATGAGCAATAGAATATGTAACGATAGTTTTGGATTACAACCCCCAGATAAGGACTTTTGAGTCCATATGAACCTAAGTAAATAAGTAAGTAACTCAACTGAATGCATTTAGCCCAGGAAGTAGCTGGGAAGGCATATAGTCCTATAAGTCTCAGTGTATGATAGCTAACAGATAAAATTCTTCTGAATGGACAAAAAAAAAGAAAGAAAGAAAAAGAAAATCAAATATTCTCTATGCAGGAGAAGAGGCTGCTTTTCTAAAGGACAAATATCTTTCATGAAATATTTATGGGACTATCAGCATTGTTTTATTTACATGAGCATATTTGAGATGTGAGCTCTTTCCTGTCAAAACCAACAAGTTTAGGGTTAGAAATATAAACAACCCAACCTTGATGAGAATAGCCTTCTTTCTCAAAAGTTGTCTTTTTGGCTCACACTATTCAGAGTTAAAGAAAAATGAAAAAGTGACATATTTAAAGAGGTTTTTCTCAAGAACTAAGATGAACTGGAAGAAGAAAAGGACTTGGCTCCAGACCAGGGAGAGGCTTCAGAGTTACAGGCCACATGCAGACTAGGTCCAAATGAAAACGCAATCTATTAAGGGCTGACCATTTGGCTGATAATCAAGAGTAGACTGCATGTACACATGAAAATACATATATGTGCAGAGAATGTGGGTGTACACCTAAAGTATGTCTATAAACATATAGAATACATAACCAAATGAAATAAATGCTACATTATTTATTATGAGCACAGCAAGTCCTATATAGATCAGTTACTGATATGTTCAATTAAAATACTTGAAAAGAATAGCCCAGGCATGGTGGCTTATGCCTGTAATTCTACACTCTGGGAGGCTGAGGCAGGTGGATTGCCTGAACTCACAGGTTTGAGACCAGCCTGAGCAAGTGCGAGACCCTATCTCTAAAAAATAACTGGGTGTTGTGGTGGGTGCCTTAGTACCAGTTACTTGGAAGGCTGAGATAAGAGAATCATTTGAGCCCAAAAGTTTGAGTTTGAGGTTGCTGTGAGCTATGATGCCACAGCACTCAACCCAGGGCAACAAAGTGAGATTCTGTCTCAAAAAAAAACTTGAAAAGATAAAAGAACATTTTGTTTCTCTTATCTCCTCTTTAATGTATTTTACTCATAGGGAACATATTCCAGTTGTTCAAGTGATTGCTCCTTCTAGTATCTGATAAGGGATGACACTGTCCTCTTGTTTCAGAACACTGGAAAGCCACCTGCAACAGGATCGAGGCTTCTCCATTTGCATGGTGATGGGTCCCATTTCTGGACAGAGAGCAGCTCTAGGAATAGCTGTGCCTGTGAGCTTAACAGGGAACTCTAACTCCTCCAGAAAGGGAACTTCACAACTTGCTTAAATTACTTAGCTGGAATGTTGTGCAGTTTCAGATAATTTGATAGACAAGTAGAGTATGACAGTGCATTTCAGTGTTGCTTTTGCACCGTCCCTATTATGTTTCCTGTCGCTAACCCAGATAATCAAGACTTGATTGTTTCTTGTCACTGGAGTCTGGAAGCCTTGCCCTTCAAACAGGATTTATGTTCATTTCTGCTGTTGTGAAACCCCAAAGTAATGTAGTAGGTTTTAACTTAAATTGTTCAACTCTATTAATGAGAAGTATTCATTGTAATAAAAGTAAAAGGATAAATAAATTTTAATTCCTTTATTTAAAAAAAGAAATACAAACAACTTTATGTACATGTGTAACATTTATGATGATGATGGGTTAAACGTGAAACTAGTCAGCTGAAACACAATTGGAACTTGTGACCGACCTTGATCCTCCAGTTTCACTTCAGACACGGCCTCCCCTTCTGGAGATCCACAGGCTCAGGACTCCACTTGCTTCTGCACACCCCAGATCCCTCCCATCCTTCCTTGAGGCTTCACCACATAGCCAGTAGTCCCTAGATACTGATCTCCAACTGCCATCGGACTGAGCAAAACCAGCCAAACTACCTGCAAAGTAAAAACCAGAAAGTATCGAGGCATGAAAGCCAAAGGCTGGGTGACAAGGAAATTCTGAAATTTACAAAATTGTTTTGCAAACCTCTGTGAAAAGAACTTTTCTGTGAAAATTTCCAGGTATTTTTAAACCTTCAAATTTCCCCTCATGGTTTAGGTTTTTTTGGGTTCCCCCTCCAAACTTTGTCCTCCCTGTGTTCCATTCTGTGCTCTTCCCTACTCTCCAGCGCCTGCTGGCCCAGAAATCATCCAACTTGTACGTTCCCTGTCCTCACTCTGCCCTGCCCCTCCCATGCCCTCTGAGCCATTTCCTCCTCTCTGCTTTGTGACCCTCATGTAACCCTTCCCACAAGTGACAAACCAGAGCCACAGCAATCTGGCCACCTAAAGGCTCATAAGCCCTCCAAGAGTCTGTGCAGAGCTGCTGAGGTCACGGGCTGTCCTACCTAGCAGGGGAGGTCCACGCAGGCTGCCTGTGGGTGACAGCTGCTCACTGCATATTCCCAGCACCGAGCAGAGGGCTGTGCACAGAATGAATGTTCAGTAAATACTTTTTGCCCCAAGATCAAAGCACATGCAAAGTTTTGGAGGGTGTGAGAAACATGATCCCTCATATGTTGCTTGTGGGTGTGTAATGGAGGACAACCTCTGCAAAGGCGTCCACACTAACTTTGGCATTAATGTGGTGACCTCTTGGGAGCGGGGTGCCACCAGGTTGCCTAAGGAGGGGTTAACCAGCCGAGGTCGGAAATGGAGCAAGTCAAAACTCCCATGCTGATCAGTAGTGGGATCGAGCCTGTGAATAGCCACTTGTACTCCAGCCTGGGCAACATAGCGAGACTGTATCTCTTAAAAAAAAAAAAAAAAAAAAAAAAAAAGGAAAGAAAAAAGAGGCAAGGCTATGTGTACTGATATGGAAAGATTGTAAGACGTAATGTAAATGACAAAGGCAACATGTGGAAAAGTGAGTATAGTGTATTACCATTTATGTGAAAAAAATGTAAAATATTTCCAGGTACAGTGGCTCACGCCTATAATCCCAGCATTCTGTGAGGCTGAGGCCAGTGGATTGCTTGAGCTCAGAAGTTTGAAACCAGCCTGAGCAAGAGAAAGGCCCCACCTCTACTAACAATAGAAAAAAAAAATTACCTGAGGGTTGTGGTGGGAGCCTATAGTCCCAGCTACTCAGGAGGCTGAGGCAAGAGGATCACTTGAGACCAAGAGTTTGAGGCTCCTGTGAGCTAGGATGCTACAGCACTCTACTCAGGGCACAGAATGAGACTCTGCCTCAAAAAAAAAAAAAAAAAAAAATTCTTTTTTTCTTTTGCCAGGCCTTATGACAGGCACCGGTAGTCCCTGCTACTCAGGAGGCTGAGGCAAGCAGACCTCTTAAGCCCGTGAGTTTGAGGTTTCTGTGAGCTAGGCTGACACCATGACAATCTACCCAGGGCAACAGAGTGAGACTTTGCCTCCAAAATAAACAAATAAATACATATAAATAAAAAACATATATATTGGGCAGTGCCTGTGGCTCAGTGGGTAGGGTGCTGGCCCCATATACCGAGGGTGGCGGGTTCGAACCCAGCCCTGGCCAAACTGCAACAAAAAAAATGGCCAGGTATTGTGGCAGGTGCCTATAGTCCCAGCTACTCATGAGGCGGAGGCAAGAGAATTGCCTAAGCCCAGGAGTTGGAGGTTGCTGTGAGCTGTGATGCTACAGCACTTTACAGAGGGTGATAAAGTGAGACTTCGTCTCTTTAAAAAAAAAATTATATATATATATAATGTATAATATATAATATATATATGAAAAATATATATTTTCACAAATGTCCATAAGGACAGAAAATATTCCTCATAGGAGGGCCAAGTACCCTAGGAGACATTTCACTTGAGACAATTAGGTAGAATAAAAGGCATATGTGCCTTTAAAAGTTTATTCATGTGTTCATTTACCTATTCTTATACATAAAATATTTAAAGGGTGGCACCCACGGCTCAGTGAGTAGGGCGCCGGCCCCATATACCAAGGGTGGTGGGTTCAAACCCAGCCTGGCCAAACTGCAACAAAAAAACAGCCGGGCATTGTGGCGGGCACCAGTAGTCCCAGCTGCTCAGAAGGCTGAGGCGGGAGAATCGCGGAAGCCCATGAGCTGGAGGTTGCTTGAGCTGTGACGCCATGGCACTTTACCGAGGGTGATAAAGTAAGACTCTGTCTCTAAAAAAAAAAATAATAATAAAATATTTAAAAATGCATAGGCTTCTGTTTCCAGCAACATTTGGGGGAAGCCAAAAGCATTATTAAATTCTAAACTACTGTGTGCCTGGCACTTTTGTGTCCTTGAGAGACACAAAAGATGAACATGAAATATTGTCTACTCAGTGAAAATGCTGAGTAACCTCTAGCAGACAGTCCTGGGGGGATACAGTGAGTTGGCACAGAGGGGCCCTCTTGAGCAGCAGTGCTCTGCAGAGAGTGTCCGGCTGGAGTGGGAGACTCCCAAGAGTGCTCTGGCGAGGGCCCAGGCACAGCATTCCTCCTGGGAGGCCATGTGCTTCCTGCTCAGTAGACCAGCACAGCAGGGAGTATGGTCGTTGACCAAAGGCCAACAGCCCAACAGGAACACAGGAAGAGAATTGGTCTATGTTTGGGAAGAAATATTTGTTCTGTGTTGAGTCACACTGTGCCAGCTGTCAGCTCATCAGTCATGACACAGTTGCTGTCACAGGGTGGAGAAACGGAGTTGCCAGAGCAGCATCATAAAGTGCATTAGCCCATCCACACGGCTCACGACATGTGAGTCAGCCTTTGAACATTCCTACTGCTCCCTGATTTTCTGGACTGTCAAGATCTTCCACACCCTGGCCACATTCCCCTGTCCAACTTGTGCCCACTGCAGCCCTTTAGGATATCTCCAGTCTTGGCTGTCTGCGTCAGCTTTCTGCCCCGTGTCCTCCCCAGCCACTCGGGAAACCCTGCAGCCTTGCCACGCCAGGCTGAGTCCCACCTCTCCGGGAAGCTCTCCTCCTTTAGCTCCTCAGCTCCCACTTAGTGGGCTTTATTCTTAGCATTATGTAGTTTAAATTTGATTTCTTTCTAATCTTGTGATGCACTTAGGTTTACTTGCCCTAGCAAGTCCCAGGCTCGAGGGCAGGGCCGGGTGCCATCCTGCTTGGGTGTCTGCTCCAGTGCCTGTAAGGTCCCTGCTCAGTAAGTGAATGCTGTGATCAGCTCTTTCTGCTCCTCACCTAACCCAAAGACAGGGCTGTGTCCTCACTGAGGCCATGAGAATTTTAGGAATGTGAGTCCTGGTAACTCTTAAAGGGATGTTTATAGAGAAATAAAAGAGTAGGAACACAATAAAGAAGAAGGCAGTGTTCCCCCAGTCACAGTCCTTGGGAGCAAGTCACTGAGGAAAATGGGACAGGACAATACCAGCTTCCCCTCTCTACCAACAGTAACAGGTGTGTTCTCAGCTGCTCCACTGTGGGACCAGGACACCTCCCCCAAGCACTGTGTTTCTATGTCCTTGATTTTTCCTGCCCCAGGTCCCTTTGTGTGTCCCCTTCCCCTGAACTCTGCAGCTCCCACACACCCATCGCAGTCTTCAAGAGTCTACAAGTTAGGGAGCAGAGTACATCGTGCTCCCGGGAGTGGTGTGGGGGAGACCCCAGTGTGCATAGCACACACCCAAGTCTCCTGGGGGTCAGGCCCTCTGACCCCTCTGTCCTGGTAAACCTGTTTTTCCTCTTGCTCCAAATAAAAGTTCAGACATTTCCATCTGCAAACCCGCCCCCCACACCACACACCATCTCCTCAGTCACTGAGGAAGTGAGGCTATTTCTATATAAGGAAATGAGGTAATTTTATCCAGGTACCAGGTCCAGCCCTGGTCTTAGGTAGAAGCTGAGCTCCTTGTGAGCCCCAGTGACTTCTGTGAACCGCCCAGGTTCCTGCACAAACTGGCCTTGGCCTGCTCTGGCAGACAGCCCAGGACGGAGGGGCCTTGCCTGCCTTCTTTGGCCAGCGAGAGCTCTGAAGCAGTGTCTGTGTGCACTTTCACATCCCAGTGCTGGGGCAGAGGTTCTCAGCCCCGTGCCAGCTTTAAAATTCCTGTGCCTTTCTAACAGGAAGACCAACTGCTTTTCTTTACCCTCACACAACACTGCCAACACCAAATGTGTGGTTTTCCCCTCACATTAAGCAATGAGTTAGGGCAGACCCCACAGGCTGAAGGCTCAGTCTCTCGAGAGTGTCCCCACTCTGGCGTCAGTCACAATTCCAGGAACCACTCATAATTCCAACCGAGTAACTGTAAGTCACCACCCTCTGCTCGGGTTCCAGAATTTGCTAGAATGGCTAACAGAACTCAGGAAAGCACTTTATGTACTCGTAGTGGTTTATAGTAAAGAATACAACTCAGGAGCACCAGATGGGAGGCGCACAGAGCCTCCACCCCCTGTCTGGGTGAACTACCCTCCAGCCCCTCTGAGGTTGCCCAGCCTGGGAGCTCTCAAATACCCTCCATTCAGTGTTTTCTACCGGGCTTTGTTATTGGGTCCAATTGATTGAATCAATGGCATTGGTGATGGTGTCAATCTTCAGTCCCCCTCATTGGAGGTCCAAGAGTAGGGCTGGGTCCTCAGGCACCCAGCCCCGTCCTCCATCTCACAGGCATTAACTCAGGTAAGGTTGAAAGAGGCTGATTATGAATAATGAAAAATATATCTCTAATCTCTGTCACTCAGGAAATCTAAGGGTTTAGGAGCTCTGTGCCAGAAACTGGGAGCATAGACCAAATCTAAATTTCTTTTTTTGAGATAGAGTCTCGCTATGTCATCCTATGTAGAGTACTGTATCATCACAGCTCACAGCAACCTCAAACTCCTGGGCTTAAGTAATTCTCCTGCCTCAGCTCCCAAGCACCTGGGACTACAGGTGCCCGCCACAATGCCCAGCTATTTTTTGGTTGTAGTTGTCATTGTTGTTTGACAGGACTGGGCTGGATTTGAACCTGCCAACTCTGGTGTATGTGGCTGGTGCCCTAGCTACTGAGCTACAGGCACCAAGCCCAAACATAAATTTCTTATTACACCACAATATCACACTTTCCTTCACCCTATGCCTATGAAATCAGGATCTTGAATGTGGAACCCAGAAATCAGTGGGTTTTTTTTTAGTTTGCCAAATCAGCCCATTTGTTGCTAACATTGGCAGCCACAGCCTTGTAGTGACTGGGGGTGTTAGTTTAGGATCCTTTAGGCTATGAGGAACAGAAAATCCCACGTCAGCAGTTTAAGCAAGAAGAATTTTTGTACCTCCTATAACAAAAGTTCGAAATCGGAGCATTTGCTGGGGTCAAGGGACTCAGTGATATGAAGGCACCACCAAGGACCCAGGCTGCTCCCACCTGTGCATCAAGCTACCCGTACCTCACCAGCCGCCAGGTCCACAGATAGGAAACGTGGTCTTTGGCACACAAGCAGGGTTCTGACAGTAGCGACAGGGAAAGTGGTTACCTACCACACCACCCCAAGCCTTCTTGCCAGCCTCTGGAGGTTCTTTTGGTGATGTCATTCTCTCCAGCCTTAGAGTAGTTGATCTGATTATTCTGAGACTAAGAGCAAGACTCACTGAGCTCCTCAAAGATTGAACTCTAAACTAGGAGGATGCAAACAGTGGGATAGAAGAGGCCACAGCCCCCTTAATTTCAGTGAGGGCACCACCGTGCATGCGCAGGTCTTGGGCACAGCCTTCCTCCTCTGTGTGCTTCTCCTACTTTCTGGTGACTGTTAACTGGCACACTGAAGCCTTGGCTGCACACTGAAGCCTTGGCGCACAAGAATCAGTGCTTGAAAAATATGTATGTCTGTAGATTCTGACTTAATTGGCCTATGATGGAGCTTGGACATTGTCATGGGCTGAATGGTGGCTCTATCAAATTTGTATGTTGAAGTCCTGATCCCCAGCACCTCTGGATATAACTTTATTTCTTTAAAGAGGTGATTAGGGCCGGGAATGGTGGCTAACGCCTGTAATCCTAGCACTCTGGGAGGCTGAGGGGAGTGGATAGCTTGAACTCATGAGTTCAAGACCAGCCTGAGCAAAAGCGAGACCCCATCTCTACTAACAGAAAAACTGAGGTCAAGAGTTGGAGGTTGCTGTGAACTATGACACCATGGCACTCTACCCAGGGCAACAGCTTGAGACTCTTGTCTCTAAATAAATAAAAATAAGAGGCAGTTAGGTCCTTAAAGTAAGGTCAGATGTATGGGTCCTCATCCAATATGACTGGTGACCTTTTAAGAAGAAGAGATTAGGACACAGATGGATACAGAGGGAAGGCTATGTGCTAAGGACACAGTGAGAAAAGGGCCATCTGCGAGACCTCAGGAGAAACCAATGCCTGAAGAAGCTGACACCTCAAAGACTTCTAGCCTCAGGACTGTGACAGAATAAATGTCACTTGTTTAGGCCCTTAGTATGTGGTCTTCTGTTACGGTAGCCCTCGTGCCCAATATTCGACATAAATATGATTTTACTTTCCCCTGTGATTCTAACATGGAGCCAGGTGAGAGCCCTTGCTCCAGACTCTAATTTGAAAGTCAAGTTATTAAAAAGACAGGCATCTGGGCCCCATCTCCCCCAATCCCCCTCCACCCCTTTCTGGGACATTTTTGATAAGCTGTGCTATAACTCAACCAGGTTTCTGAAGCTCCTTGGGTGCTGCCACCCTGTTCAGCTTCCAGGCACAGTCGCCGTGACACTGGCATCCTAGCAAGAGGCAAGGTAGCCACACATTTCTGAAATTCTTTCCCTGTCTTTGTGATCAAGCCTGGTTTATGGGCAAATGGGAAGCCTTGGGAGGCTAGGAGGAGAGGGTACAGAGAGGGGTTTATTTGCAGTTTATGGTTTTGCTTGGATTCCTTGGATTCCTTTCATTAGAATTGCTTTCCTCCAAGTACCCAGCAGAATGGAGCACTCTAAAAATGAGGAATTTTGGCTGCAATCAGAAGAGAGTTATGAAGTACAAAATCCAAAGTCAAAGCCTTGCCTCTCATCTGCCTCCCCAGAACTCTCCAAAGATAAACCACTAGTGATAATTTCTTGCCTGTCCCTTCAGAAGAAAAAGTTTGTATATGTACCTGCATATGAACAGTATTGGATTTTACACAAATGGAAATTTATAAGTTCATATATTTCTGGACATTGTTTTTTTTAAGTCAATTGCACATTTGAAGCCAGAAAAGCAACCTGCAAGATGGAGTCTGAGAAGCTAAGCTGAAGCATACAGCTGACCTAGTCTGCTCAACTCCAATGCACCTTCCGTGCTTATCTAGTTGGGGTTTCTCTGCATAATTGTGAGGAAATTTATCTCAGGAGACTTAGGAAGTAGTCACACATAGACAACAGGTATTGTAATATCAATAAAGGTAACTTTGATGATATGATGTTTTCATTACTAATTCTCTTAGATATTTTGTTAAGTGAAGATCACCTTTCTGTTGTTTAAACATTTTGCATTGTCAGAATGAAGACTATTTTGATGTTACTTCTCATATCACATAAAGTTAAAATGTTCTAGATCTGTTTCCTTGTATTAAAAATTATTAGAATCGAAACTGAGTTAGAACAGAATTGAGAGATAACTTCTGCTGTTCTCCAGAATCACTGGCCTTCTGAAAATAAAGCTTCTTTGGACTTAAACCCCGTCTCTACATAACGGCTGGTTAGTGACAGGCAGCTGGATCCTCTTCGTTCGGTAACACATTGTCATTGAATTCTTCCCATTGGCTTTGATAAATTCAAGCCTCTCCCATTCAGAAGAATCTCTCTGCTCACCCAGTTCCATCCACCTCCTTATTTCTCTTCTTGTTTTCACAGGCACATTTCTCCATGGTCTTCTGCTTTTCTTCTCATCTTTTGCTCCTCTGGCTCCAATCTGGCCTCTGTTCCCACTGGCCCAGTCATTGCTGAGGTTCCCAGTGGTCATTCATCTTCCTTCAGTAGATCCCAGTGTCACCTGATTGCACTCACCCACTACAAAGCCCTATCCTTCCCCTCTGCTGGGTCCCCATCTTCCCACTGTCCTCCATCCCCAGCCATGTGCCCTTGTCTCCTGAGATTCCACAGGCTCTGGTGAGCCCTTTTCTTTCTTCCTGTACCTAGCATATGGCTGGTGTATGCTAATCATGACATAATCATTAACAATAGATAAAGACATGAAGAAATGTATCTTAGAGAGATTTCCATGTCGGTACATACTGACATAGCTCATTCTTTTACAAGGGCTACATAGAATCCAATTTTGCAAAGAAACTACAATCTGTTAACTATTCCTCTATTGATGGACATGTATGTTTGTGCTTTCTGGATTTTGTACTATTAGACCTGTGATGCAGTAAATATTCTTCCACAAATATTTTTGGTTGTGCTGCTTAGTGAATTCCTGCAGAGGAATTGCTGGGTCAAAGGGTGTGCACGTATTGTAGATAATACCAAATTGCCAGGGCTGGGTGTGGTGGCTCACGCCTGTAATCCTAGCACTCTGGGAGGCCAAGGCATTTGGATCGCTTGAGCTCAGGAGTTCAAGATCAGCCTGAGCAAAATAGCAAGACCTCCATCTCTACTAAAAATTAAGAAACTAGTCAGGCACTGTGGTCCCACCTGTAGTCCCAGCTACTTAGGAGGCTGAGGCAAGGGATCACCTAAACCCAAGAGTTTGAGGTTGCTGTGAACTAGGACGCCACAAGCAAAAATTGCTTTCCAAAAAGTGTATTCTGGTCCACAGTCTGCTAACATGTATGGGAGCACCCATCTGTCCATACCTCCACCACCATCATAGGCTGGCACCCTTGAAGAGGCTTGCCCATCTGAGAAATGAAAAATGATCTCACAGCTTTGATTTGCACTTCTTTCTTTATGATTCTGGCAATAATATCTAGAAATAAGAACAAGTAGCTTTGACCCACTGCCTGGTGGGGGGTGTGTGTGAAGAGTGAGGGTGGATGCAGGATAAACCCTTTCCTACCACAGCAGAGAGGGGCACAGTGGGCTGCCCTCGAAGCTGCCAGAACACTCCGAAGGCCTTCTGATGGCACTGTGGGAAGACCCTCGGTGTAGGAAGACCTGTCCCAGGTTACCAGGAAATGTGAGACATCCAGACACCCACCGGAACTGGCCCTGTGCCCTCCTGACTCTGCACAAATTGTTACCTACTCCAAAGGCTTCAGCAAATTCCGGCAGCACCACTGGGCCCCAACTTCTGCTCTGAGGAATCTACCGAGGGAGTCAGCCAGCTGAAGGAGATGAGTGAGGACCGTGCCAGCGTCAAACCTCCTCACCCACCCTGGAGTGGGGGTATAAGCATGCTTAAATTTTGCTTTTAAAATGCATACATACACATGGAAATATGTATGTATACACATTAACTTTCATAGATAACACCATATACATACACATAAATCATACACACCTATAAACAGTCAATCCTCATGAGTCATGGATTCTGCATTTGCAAAGTCACCCATCTTTAAAACATTTTTGTAACTTCAAAAGCTATATTCTTGGTGCTTTTGTGGTCATTTGCAAAAGTATACAGAGCAGCCAAAAAAATAAAATAAAATAAAAATAAAAAAATTTTGAGTTTTCTGACACACCCATACCCAGCTGAGGTCAAACGAGCCAACGTGCTGCCTTTTTGTTCCAGCTTTCCTGCTACAAACAAGGGTCTTTTCTTGGTCTGTTTAATGCCACATCTTTTTGCTCTTTTTTTTTTTTTTTTTTTTTGTGGTTTTTGGTGCTGCGGCTGTCTAACACGGCTCCCAAGCACAGTGCTAAGATGCTGTCTAATGTCTAAGCACAGGAAGGCTGCAATGTCAGAGAAACTGCATTCAAGCATTAGCTATAATTCTGTTGGCAAAAGTTAAATGTCAGGGGATCAACAATACATACTACATAAGATGTCTTTAAATAGAAGCACACATAAAATAAAGCTGTGTATCAATTGCTTGGTGAAAATGTTATGACCAGAGGACCTAACTCTGTTTCCTCAGGAGTAACAGTGCAGTGCTCCCTCATTCAGTGCTCCATGTGACTTTAGAGCACACAGCCACTGCAAGGGCTGCACGGAGGGAGGCGCCTCAACTGCCTCCTTCCTGCGTTGGCAGCTGGGGGCAGGCAGGCCTCTGCAAGCACTTGTGGAATGCTAAGTGAGGGCTCTGGGTTAGCTGAATTCCACAAGCACTGCCCTCAGGGAGCCTTCTTAAAACCTAGTCCCCACCAGGGGACCCTTCCCAATTTGTGGAAGCTATTATAACAGGGAACAGGAGGGAAGGGAAAAATGGTCATGGAGGGTACACTGCATTCTCTGGCACAAACTGAGGGAAATCTGGCTTGTTATTTATGATTCTTTGGCTCCCATGTGGCTTTTTCAATGCAAATGTTTCAAAGAACTTAAGTTCATACCAAGGTTTTCTAGGTTACAGGTGGATAATAAATCTGAATGTTCTTCCTGCCTAAGCCAGTTAAAGAAACGTAACCACATCCATCAAGAAAGTATTTCTGTCCCTGATACCTAGCTGGGCTTGGCAAACCCTGGCCAGGCAGAGTGAGCAAGTTCTCTCTCTGAACCTTCAGGAGAGATTGGGGGTGAAGGTGGGGGATGCAGGCCCAGTGGCACCATGGCTCACTGAATTTGTCCTTTCAGGGAACAGGAGGCAGGCTGTGAGCTCTTGGAAATCCTGCCAGCCACACTCTAAGATTTAACCTTCTGAAAAAGTAGATTCTTGGGTATGAATATTCGGGACTCTTCCTATTTTTTGCTTTTACCGTCCTTTAAATAATTACGTATTCTGAGCTGAGATAAAAGGAAAGATCTTACCAATTTTTAGCTAAAATAGATCAAAAGACCCTAGCCATAAGAATTGTTTGGTCCGATCCATTATGAGTGATAGGGCCATGGGGAGATGTTGCTAAGCAACAGTGCACAGCCCTCTGGAAAGCCCATCATCTCCTAGCAACAAGCTGCCTGGTGACCCTCTGCTGCTGGAACCACCATGAGCCTGCCTGATAGACTGTCCTACTCCCCTCCCAGCAGTGTTCTCTTGTGACATCTGAGAGTCTCCATGCCAGGTCCTGGGAATACATAGACCCAAAGATGAGGCCTCTGCCTTTGGTGGGAGTCCAGCCTGCTTTAGAGTAAGATACAGAAACAGACGACTATGCTGCAGCGTGGAAGTTGCTAATGTAAGAAAAAAACTGTCTCATCTAAACAATTGACACTAGAGTTCTTCATCAGGAAGGCACTGGCTTTATTTGGGGAAATAATTTGATAAACTTCTGGATCAAGACAGTTGGATATGCAGGGCATGGATGTTGTCAGACAGAAGGGCTAGGGGCCAGAGTTCCTGAAGGAGAGGGGACAAGAAGACAGGATGTGGGTTGGTGGCCGATGTGGGGGGTGCTGGCTGGAGCCCCCTCTAAACAACTATGTGGTTTTAATATTTTGCTGTTAAAAGCATGTCCAGTGACCTTATAAAGCTTCAGTAAACATTCCACAGTTTCCAGAGGAATCCTGCTCACTGTTACTAGGGAAGGAGTGACCAAAGAGAAGGGGCTTTGATTCCTGTTGGGTTGATGCCGAGGTAAAGAAATAGCTGTAGAAGAAAGAACAGCTTGGCCAAGGCTGGCAGTTGGCACAAAGGTGGTCTTGATCACACAAGCCTCCAGCCCCAGCACTCAGAGCAGTCTTGCTCAGGGAACTGGCTCCAGTCTGAGACGCTGGGTAATGGGATCTGGGGGGTCCTACACAGATCTGAAGGAGTGGTGAGACCCTGGCCAGCATTTCAGCACCTGGCAGTCCTGTGAGGAAAGTGAGGAGGAGGCACTTTAGACCTGCCCGGGGAGGTGGGGAATGTGCCCAGAGGAGGCGGCACCCGAGTGGACGCCTGCAGGAGAACACATGAGGCGGCGCTCAGGGGATGGGCCCTGAGCAAAGGGCCATCTGCAGATCTGGCCAAGGCTCAAAAATAGGGAATTTGCCCCCATTTAGGAGTGGGGCAGGGGTGGAAAACCTCCAGGATGTCATCCTATCTTCTGAAAAAGACAACTACATGCTTTTCCCAAATTTAAATCCCACAGGAGGATGACCCTTGTCTACCTTCACACGTGGGACTATGACCAGAAACAGATGACAGGTAGATGGATGGATGGGTGGAGACAGAGGCAGACACCAAAGAGAAAGCCATTTTCCTCTCTCGAGAACTAAGTCTAGGCATGGGTTCTGGGGCAGCCTCCTGTTGGAGGTGTGCCCAGAGCTCACAGGATTGAACATTTTGGGAATTAACACACCGTGCTGTCTCCCTGCCTCAGAGTTTGCAACATGCTTGCGAGGTTAGAGTCTTGCTTGCCTCCTTATGTTGAGGGAGAAAATGTGCCTACTCTCCTTCCCTGGGGAAGATACTTGGGCCTGTGGTGGTCTGCCTCCTTCATCTCCTCAGAGGTCATCCCAGCGCTCAGGGCAAAATGGCTCTCCTACCCAGCAGTGCAAGCAGGTAAAAAGTTTGTTCCGCGCATTGAACAGCCCACCCCCGGGGAATGGGCGTGTTCAATGTGTCTGCTCCAGACAGATGCAGCAGGATTCCCCACCTCTGTCTTCAGGACAATTACATTGCACTCAGCAAAGTGACTTATTTAGTCAGTGGTGAAGAAGGGCCAAGAGCACACCCGGGGTGGTGGCGGAGGATGGGGAGGGAAAGGGCGACAGAGATACTGAGGAAGAACCTGGCTTTGATTTTCACCCACACCCCCAGGACATCAGAGAGAGCAAGGCAATGGCTCCCAGGCAGTGGGCTCAGGCTCTGGGAGGGACCAGGAAGGGCCACCTGGGGTTTCTTGGCTTTGGTCCTGCCAGCTTGTTGGAAAAGACTTCCCATGAGCACTTCACACACACAGCAGGGCTGTGACTCTCTGACACACAAAGTGCTGCCCTGCAGATCAATGTTTGTTGAAGGAATAAATGCATGAGTGACTTGGGTACATAAGTCCAGTCTTCCTCATTGGCCATCAGGACCACAGCAATCATCACACCCCCTCTGTTCCTATGGGAACCAAATAGCAGCCCTCCAGAGTCCCCCCAAATTGAGCGCTCTGGCCAGGGCCCCCTAGGATGTTCTACTCCACAGCTGTCAGGCAGACCCACCTTCACCGAGAGGGATGAACAAGCAAGACAAGGAAGGCAGGCCCCAGGTTACAGCTGAGCCCTTCAGATGCTGCAGTTGCTACTTCCTCTCAGGAGATGCTGTTGGCCTCCATGGATTCAGGAACAGGCGTTTTCAGTGCACTAATAAGGGAGGTGTCAGTGCACCAATAAGGGAGGTGTCAGTGGGCAATCAGACTCACTTGTAAGCCAGAGGCTGCTCCCTCATCCATCATGGGAGGCATACTGCCGATTCACACACGGGCTTTGCCAAGCACCTCACACCTTCCCAGGCTGTCCTCCAAACATTCTCCTCTATCAGACAGAAACAGTGCCCAAGGGCCCTTTAAAATGTGGTTGAAAATGAAGTCTAGCCACTCAAGAGATGAAGCAAATTAAGAAGTGCAATGGTACATTTCAAAACTACTAAGATATAGCATGAATGTCTTATCACAAGTAAGTAAGCGAGATGATGGCTGTGTTAATCAGTCTGATGTAAGCATTCCACATTGTATATCAAATTAGCACATTATACCCCATAATTGTATACAGTTATGATTTAATAAAAAAAGAAAAAAAGAAAGAAGTGAAGGGAGGGAGGAGCTATGGGGAAAAGACTGGTGAAGAGAGATGACACCACATCAATGGAGTTGGAACCAGACTATGGTAGAAGTTGTGGTTTCAGGGGAGGCGGAGGCAGGTGGATTGCTTGAGTACAGGAGATTGCTTTGAGACCAGCCTGAGCAAGAACAAGACCTGTTTCTACTAAAACGGCTGGGCATTGTGACAGGAGTCTGTAGTCCCAGCTGTTTGGGAGGCTGAGATAAAGGATCTCTTGAGTCCAGGAGTTTAAAGTTGCTGTGAACTATGATGCTCTGGAATTCTAACCTGAGGCAACAGTGAGACTGTCTCAAAAAAAAAAAAAAAGAAAAAAAAAGAAAGAAAGAAAAAAAGAAACTGCTTTCAAAATAGAATGCAAATCTTGACAGTGTAAAGCAGGCAAAGCTGGGAGAGGGGAAGGAAGAGAAAATGTAAGAATGTTAATCTTATAACAAAGAGTTAGTAGATATTGTCTGAAATTAAAACACATTCTTTTTTCTTTTGAGACAGAGTGTCATTATGTCGTTCTTGGTAGAGTGCAGTGGCATCATAACTCACAGCAAGCTCAAATTCTTGGGCTTAAGCAATTCTCTTGCCTCAGTCTCCAGAGTAGCTGGGACTACAGGTGCCTGCCATAACACCCGGCTATTTTTGGTTGCAGTTGTCATTGTTGTTTAGCAGGCCAGGGCCAGGCTCAAACCCACCAGCCCGGGTGTATGTGGCCAGCTCTCTAGCCACTGAGCTACAGGTGCTGAGCCTGCATTTGCAGTTTTGATCTGTTCCCTTTTCTGTATGCATGCTTTATTTCAATATACATGTTTTTAATAATAAAATTTACTAAATGTAGAATATAAATATCTTAACACAATAACTAAGAAAATACCATGAAGGCTATGTTAACCAGTTTGATGAAAATATTTCAAATTGTATATAAAACCACTACATTGCACCCCATATTGCATTAATGTACACAGCTATGATTTAATAAATAAAAAAATAATTAATTAATTTAAAAATTAGGATAGTGATATGTTGGTATAATTATTTTTCTCTAGCTTCATGTTTAGGTAAGCATTGAGAGATTGTTGCAATGATGTCCGCTAAGTATTCATAAAGGTTCTTTCTGGATGGTAGGATTTGAACTGATTTAAAATTGTCTTTGTATTATTGTTTAAATTCCTATAACGCATGCATCATTTCTATAGAATATAGTGAAGGCATTTTGCTACAAAGCAAAAAGATCTTGTTTAATGGGAGGGATGGGTAAAAACCAAGATGTACTAGAAGAGGAATAAGTGTAATTAGCATTATCCAACAGCAGAACAGAGTCTGTTTTATAGAAGAGTAACTAGCTCACTTTGGAAGTCTCCAGGTAGAAGAGGACAAGGGGAGTTTTCCGGGGAGTTTTTCACCCTAAGCACCTTTGACCTGAGTCCATGTCTGTGCTTTAGGTGGCTGCTGTCCGATGACATTTGGGCGGTATGTCCCATTAGAGCCATTCACTCAAAGCCAACTGGAGGAGGAGTTATTTCTGGAGATGATTCCTAGACAAGTTTCGTCTCTTTGCTGACATGTGGATTCTTGTTAGCCTTAACACAGAGGCTGTTCCCTTTAATTTTGGGGGTGTTTCATAAACCTTCACATCTTTGCCTCAAGTGCTCCTGGCCTTACTGGGGCTGAATTTACTTCCATTTGTGCAGTCTGCAATTTCTACAGACATTCCAGCCATAATTTCATTTTATCCTCCTAACAGAGTTGAGAGTTTCAGCATTGCCATTAGCTCTATATTTCATCAGTAGGAGATTTAAAATGTTGATCTCCTTTGCTTGTTGTATGCAAAAGTGCTATTCAATACCAGATATGTACTAGAAAGAAGCCCACAGGAGTAGGGATTTTTTTTTACCTGTTTTGTTGACCTACCTCCGGCCCCCAGGACAGGAACTAGGGCATAGTACATGTTCAACAATTACCTGGGCAATGAAGCAAACACCATCTTTGGTTTCAAGGATCCCCAGCTAGTGGAGGAGACAGACATGCACTTAAATAAAGATTGGCTATATAAAGAGTATGTGCCAAGTGTTGACAGAGCCAGAAGAGGGAAGGAACAGATCTTTGAGGATTAAGGAGAGTTTGAGCTGGACTCAAATGAACTAGTACGAACAGTATTCTGATAAAATGAGAAATGGGTGGAAGCTGTTTTGGTAAAGGAAGGAGCCCCAAAGTGGGAACACTGTACGTTCAGGGGAACTCCAGTGTGGGAGAGGGAAGAGCAGTGGCCAGGGCGGGGCAGAGACTGAGAAAGTTTTGAATGATGGCCCAAGAAACTACCAGGTGAGAGCGATTGAAGGCTTTTAATCAGGGGAAGGACTTGTTATTAATAATATGGTGCTGTGGTGGGATAGGTGCTCTGTTTGAGAACTAGATGGGAGGCCGCAGACCACCAGGGCAACTTGGCAATCATACAACAGAGAAGGTGGTGGAAATAGGAAAGAAAGGACAAGTTTGAAAACTGCTTCAGTCAATTCTCATCGCCTCTGAGAAGCAGAAGCCAGCTGTTATACTTATTTGCAAGAGATGTAGTGAGGGAAACACCTGTGAAAGTGAAAGGGGGACCTGGGGGAGGTGGTAAGAGCCTGCAGATCACTAGGCAGGCCTGACCTCCAGGGAGAGGCTCAGACTCAGGCTGGGCTGGGAAGGGTGGTCTCAGAGCAGGCACAGAGACAGACCCTGAAGGGCACCAGGGTTATGGTCCCAGCAGGGGACCAGGGGACACAAGCTGTGCATCTTTATGGCCACCACAAAAACTTTCTGAAAGTTGGATGTGGGGAAGAAGTCAGGTCTACAAACAGACTTGTGGCTGGTATCTGGGCTCTGGTAACACCATCAACAGATGGGGACGGGCTAGAAGGGACAGCTATGCTGGGGCTTAATGAGTTTGACTGTGGACGGATTTAGTTCAAGGTTCCTCTGGGGTACCCAAGGCATTTCCTGAAGATATTTGGGAATCAAAGATGAATGTGGCAGGTTCTAGCTACTCACCATGCCCTGTGTCCTCCACTTTCTGGGCTCACCTCCTGTCTGCCTTTCCTGGCCTCCCCCTGCAGTTACATGTGACCACGTAGCTGATGTAGACCATGGAATATATGAGAAAGTGTGTGCCACCTCCATCCTGGCCCTTACAACCTTCCACCCAAGCTCCCTCATGTCCCTTGCCCTTTCCCTAGCTGGCATTGACAGGGCAGCCATGAAGCTACATGTTGAGGGAGGCAAAGCTTCCACAAACCTGGGTACCTGGAAGATTGCATAGAATAGAGTTCCTCTGCCCCCACAGCATGGCCTCAGGCTCTTACCTGAGCAAGAAAAACATTTTCATTGTGTTAGGCCATTATCTGGTTATCAAATTTCTGTTATAGCAGATAAGCTAGCCCAAACTGACCTAAGGAGGCCTACCGAGTACACTGAGGTCCAGACAGAGGTCAGGGCCATGAGAGCAGAGGAGGTGATCAGGCAGAGAGTATAAAATGAGAGAACTGAGCTTAAGACAGACACTGAACTAGCACTTTCTCTACACTCAAGGGCCAGATGGATGGTAAGGAGCCAGGGGAGGGAATCAAGACCTTAACTCAGAGTGTTAAGAGGTGCTATGCTATGCTATCATTGCTCCTCAGAGGAAAATGAAGTTTCAAGAGATTTGTGTGAGGTCATTTGGTGGCAGAACAAGAACCAACACTCTTCTGCACAGGCTCCCGACAGCTCCTTGCCAGCTGGCTGAGCACCAGCATCTCCTCCTCTGCTCCTTGGCATGGGGACAACTCCACCCCTCCCTGTAGACTCAACTCTTCCTCCCTTGGTTTCCTAAGATAAGAGCTAAGCTCCTGCTCAATCTGGGCCCCATCTTATGCCACAGTCTAGGCATCTGGGTCTCTGCCTGGTGCCCCAATTCTCCTTATTGGCCCGAATGCCCTGTTCAACGAATTGCCTAGAACGTCCCTCTAGCTGAAGCTGTGCTTTGCTAACCTCCTCCTAGGTATGGAAGGCTGAGTTCCTGGACCCTCTGCTTCCCCTCACAACCTTTTGCGTCTGCCAGACAAAATCTCCTTTCTGCTCAGCACATGCACCCCACCCCAGCCCACAGTCTGTCTGCCCTACAGCTGCAAGCCCCAACCCCACCCACTTAGGCCCAGATAAATCCCAGCATACCCCCAATTAGATACAGGGCTCCGATTGAGCTGAGGCCACTAGGTGCTATTTGAGCTTATGTGATTTTGTTATCTAATCTCTTTCTTGGTATCACTGATGTCATTGTCAATCTTTGAATGATTTTAGTAAGATTCTTTTCCTATAAGAATCTTATCTCTAGGGGCGGCGCCTGTGGCTCAAATGGGTAGGGCGCCGGTCCCATATGCTGGAGGTGGCAGGTTCAAACCCAGCCCCAGCCAAAACCCACAAA
>CAUYPK010111212.1:0-16651 GCA_963574355.1 Loris lydekkerianus | reverse complement strand
TACGCCACCTACCAAGACCTAGCCAGAACAAAGTGGAAATGTTGAACAGGCCTATATCAAGTTCTGAAATAGCATCAATTATACAAAATCTCCCTAAAAAGAAAAGCTCAGGACCAGATGACTTTACATCAGAATTCTACCAAACCTTTAAAGAAGAAGAATTAGTACCTATACTACTAAACCTCCTCCAAAATGTAGAAAAAGAAAGAATATTACCCAACACATTCTACGAAGCAAACATCACCTTGATCCCCAAACCAGGGAAAGACCCAACAAGATAAGAAAATTATAGACCAATATCACTAATGAATATTGATGCTAAAATACTCAATAAGATCCTAACAAACAGAATCCAACAACACATCAAAAAAATTATACACCGTGACCAAGTGGGATTTATCCCAGGGTCTCAAGGCTGGTTCAATATACATAAATCTATAAATGTAATTCAGCACATAAACAAACTAAAAAATAAGGACCATATGATTTTTTCAATTGATGCAGAAAAAGCTTTTGATAATGTCCAGCTTCCCTTCATAATCAGAACACTTAAGAAAATTGGTATAGAAGGGACATTTCTTAAACTAATAGAAGCCATCTACAGCAAACCCACAGCCAATATCGTATTCAATAGAGTTACCATATGTACTTGAGTATAAGCCAAATTTTTTAGACACAAAATTTGTGCCGAAAAACCCAAAATCGGCTTATACTTGATTAGTACAGTTTATTTAATACGTTGATTGTGATTTAGCTTGATTACCTGTTAAGCTACGGTTTTCTGCACTTTATTTAAAGTTTTAAAGTTGTTATTGCTAGTTTACAGTTTTTCTTTAGCAATAAATATTAAAAAGCATTTAACCTACTGATTCCTGAATTATTGTAATTGTTTTGGGTATATATTTTTATTTTTGAAATTTACCAGTGGCTGCTGCATTTTCTACCTCGGCTTATACTCGAGTCACTAAGTTTTCTCAGTTTTAGGGTAAAATTAAGGGGGTGGGCTTATACTTGGGTCGGCTTATACTCGAGTATATACGGTATATTAAGTGGGTGATTTAAAGAAATTTCAAGGATAATTTTGCATGTACTTAATTTTCAACCTACAGACAACTTTTAACAACTCAACCAAGGAGTTGATCCTGCTGTAAATGGCTCATCTGTGTGGTTCAAGCCTACACATATAAAATTTAGAATATCATAGTCATAAGATCAGTATAGTAATCATAGTGGTGGGTAACACAGCTAAACAAAGATCTCTTTGAATAAATATTAGCAGTTCACTAAGGCAAAATAGAGCTCATTTTCACAGTGGTTAAACATTTCTAGGCACCCTAATTAAGAAATTGTCCTGAACAATTAAGCACTTTTAGAATTTAGTGTTCATTCCTATGGGAGACTATTTCTGTGGGGCTAATAAATGGCCATTTACAGAGAGATAGTTCTCTGTTCTGGATATAATCTCATTACAGTGACATCCTACTTTGTGGTTTTTCAAGTGCAGCCATTCATTTATTCCATGGATTGTTTAATTATTAATTTTCCTAGCACAGTTTAAGCTAAAGAAATAATGGAAATTCTAGATTATAGGAAATTTATGGTTTCTGTCAACTATTAGGCTGAAACAGAGCTAGATAGTTGCTCTACATGATTTAATATTAACATCCCACAAAATGTAATTCGCTTTTAGGTGTTAGAGGTAAAAATGTTCTCCTTTGTCTTCCGTCTACAAGTATATTTCAGAATTAGTTATAAATATATGGGTTTACGTGTAATTTTGATTCATTTTAAAATCTAAGTTTGCCTGAATTTCATTAGCTAAAACCATTTCCTTTATGAAACTACCCAGTGGAGGGTTGATAAATATGAAGGGTACATTTATGGTACCAGGTGATATGTTGTAACCCCTTGTATCATACTTTATAGTCTACAAAATGCATTCATATCATATCTAACATCTCAATCTATTGATATTCTAATAACAATGTCCAAAACCAATAGGAATTGAAAAGTAAAAAAGGTAAAGTGCGGACAACACAATGTTAACAAAATACAATGTAGTATATTATTTACTGCCATAGAATCAGTTATCTGAAACATTAGAATATGTTTAAACTCTGGGCCACAAAATTAATAGAAGCCCAAGTTTCTCTCCCCTTTTTTAAATCATGTCTTTGATGTGTCCCCCTTCTTTCTTGGTACCAAAATCTACAGAGGAGATTTCCTCCTTCTCCAGAATTGACACAGATTGAAGCCACCATGTACTCCTGGGGCTTCCTGTAACTCTGTCATTTATCCCACAATTTAATATAAAAGAGAAGGTAGGGATAATGGTATTTATGAGACCTCTGTACTTCTGGCCATCTGGCGAAGAACATGTGTTTAGATCCAATGTGCATCATCCATGAAGGAATAATTTTCAATATCAACTTTGGGGTTCAAAGGATAGACTCTTACTTTTTCTAGCATATCAGTTAGCTGTTTACTTATCCAAAGATCCCAGAATAATAGATGCATTTACATGAAATTTGGAGGTGGGGATGTAAAGTATTTATTAGTATGTATATGAGAAAATATAAAACATGCATGTACATTTAAAAGAGTAATAATAAGGAAACATCATGTATCTACCACCTAGCCTACAAAATAGCATGGAGCTATTTTGCCCACATCTGCCAGGCCCCTCTCCCAGAAGTAGCTACTATCCTAACTTCTGTGTATTCATGACCTTTCTTTATAGTTTTACCACATAAGCATGCATCCCTTAACACTACAGTTTAGCTTTACCTCTTTTTTGAAGCTTATATAAATAGAATTATAAATCTGTGTTCTTTTGTGTCTGATAGTAAATATTCTTCCATGCCATACATAGTTTATTTCATTTTTATTGCACAGTATTCCATCATATGAAGATATCATATTTATTCTGTTGAAAAGCATTGGTTTTCCAGTTATTTTTGGCTTTCCCAATAACATTTCTTTGCATAGCCACGTATGTGTCTTCCGTTGCATGTGTCAAAGAGATTTCATGAGCTATATACATATGAATGGATTTCAAAACTCTGTGTTGCTAATGTTTGTGTCCCCCCAAAATTCATATGTTGAAATCCTAACCCTAAAGTGATGATATTAGGAGATAGGACTTTTGGGGGTTAAAGAATACAAAGACAAATATATAGGCTAAAAAAATTGCTGAAAAAGATTTACAAATAGATACAAAACTGGTCAGTATACATTGGGCAATAATCAATGCCATTCCACTGGATATAATTTACATTTTCATAGGCAAGAATAATTTTGATTACTATTAATTTTCTAAAGTTTAAAGAGCTGTAAAGTAGCTCAAAAATAATGAAAGGCCGTGATAACCTTGAAGAATACGTGCACTGGATAGGGCAGATAGTAACCTTTTGGTCCTTTTTCAATGTCATTCACATTTCTTTTTTATTTCTTTCTTTCTTTCTTTTTTTTTTTTGAGACAGAGTCTCACTTTGTCACCCTTGGTAGACTGCCATGGTGTCATAGCTCACAGCAACTTCAAACTCTTAGGCTCAAGCGATTCTCTTGCCTCAGCCTCCCTCGTAGCTGAGACTACAGGCCCTGGCCACAGTGCCTGGATATCTTTAGAGATGGGAGTCTCACTTTGGCTCAGGCTGTTCTTGAACCTGTGATCTCAGGCAATCCACCTGCCTCAGCCTCCCTGAGTGCTAGGATTACAGGCATGAGCTACTGCCCCGGCCTCATTCACATTTCTTCCCTGAAGTACCTCTTTACACTCTCAGAGCAGTAAATGGAGATTCCTATTGAATATGTCCTTGCCACATTTTGGTACTGTCAGACCTTTTAATCTGGGTCCATCTGCAGGGTGTATAATGGTATTTCATTACAGTTCTAATTTTCATGTTCCTGATTATTAATAAAGCTAAGCATCTTTTCATATGTTAATTGGCCATTTGGATAAGAACATTTTTGAAATACTTTTCCAAGCTTTGGTCAAATTTCCTATTGGTTAAATTAACTTTTTTTCATTCTTGTCTGTGGCTATATAATATTCTTTGCAAAAACATGGATGGAACTGGAGAAAATTATGTTAAGTGAAATAAGCCAAGGACAGAAGGACAAATTTTGCATGTTCTTACTTGTATGCGGGAGCTAAATATTAAAAGCAATTTATTTCATGAAGATGGAGAGTAGAATGATAGTTTCCAGAATCTGGGAAGGGTAGTGGAGAAGGGAGAGGGGATAAAGTGGGAATGGTTACATGTACCCTTTAAAGATACACAACTACTAGGTACCTATAATAATTAAAAATAAAATAAAAAAATTTTAAAACCCCGAAGTTATCAGCATACTGATGCACCCTACTTTGGATTATAATTTTCTGAGCCCCAACCACAGTCACACCACATTCCCTGAAAATAAAATTAAGTTTAAAAAAAATGTAATGACTTGTTCAGACTCACACAGCGACTAGAGTCAAAGACAAAACTAGAACCCAGGTCTTTTTTTTTTTTTTTATTTGAGACAGAGTCCCAGTATACTGCCCTCAGTAGAGTGCTGTAGTGTGAAGAGCTCGCAGCAACCTCCAACTCTTGGGCTTAAGCGATTCTCTTGCCTCAGCCTCCCAAGTAGCTGGGACTACAGGTGCCTGCCACAATGCCTGGCTATTTTTGTTGTTGCTGTTGCAGTTGTCATTGTTGTTTAGCTGGCCCAGGCCGGGTTCAAACCCACCACCTTTGTTGTATGTGGCTGGCACTGTAACCACTGTGCCACACGTGCCAGGCCTTGAACCCAGGTCTTTTATGTTCTATTTCAGGGTTCTTCATACCAAACTACATAATTATAAAGGATTAGATTGACATACACATAACAAGGTAAGCTGTACTTTACACTCAGCTTTGTCATTCATGCATGGAAGTGTACTCATATCTGCCAGATTCGAAGTATACGTATACCTGTCAGATTCAAGAGCCACATATTTTGAAAAGAATTAGATGTATTAAAAAATTTTTCATTATACTCACAGTCCCAAAATCTTGCACTGAAATATTTTGTGCAAAGTGGATAGTGTTCTGAAAGTCAAAGGACAGAACATGTGAGTCACAGTGCTGAGGACATAACTCATTCTACTGAAACTTTAAAAAAGTAAAAGGAAAAGAAAAACAAACCTAAGACCATGAAGTTCAGTGCTCTGGTTACTTAATGCAATCAATATATAGTTCACACCACTTTTCTACAAAAAGCAGTGGATAAAGGATCAGCTAAGCCACCACCTATTGAATACGATGTCCTACTGAGGAGGAAATTAAATGTCTCCTGTCCAATAACTCCTGGGCTGGTTCTAAATTTACCTAATAAATACAAAACTTTCTCTCTCTGAATAGTAGTTTAACAGGCAGTAAGCTGTCCGCAAGAAAGATGATGGTGGTAAGTTATTTCTTTCCCTAAGTCATTATTTTTTTGCCTTTTATGTGTAAACAACTCCATTCATGCCCAGTGCCTCTAAAGTTGTGGCAAATTGAAGGCATTTGTGTGTTTGTTGATTCTTTAACAAAGATGCACAGTGCCATTTGACTTTCAGTTCTTGATCAAGGCAAGATAACAGAAGATTCCACTGGTGGTTACCATCACTTATGGTCATTTCTTGGTGAACCACTGAACTGAGAAATTGAACAAAAGTGCAAGAATTCTGCTCCATTTCACACTGAAAAATGTAATCTTCTTTTGACAAGCCTTAGACTCCCACAGACTGTTTTTCTTCCTTTTTTGTCTACTCCACTATCAAGATAACACAAAAATCAGCTTCACAAGCCCAATGTTGAACAAGCAACTGGAATCAGAGCATTTTTGCCCTCATAGAAAATATATTTTCAGATTCCTCATTATCAACATTCTTTCTCAACAGTAAATTATCTTACAACTGCACACTTATGGGGAGGGATAGCAACAATAAGATCTAGAATATTTTTGTTGACTTCAGTTCTAGTCCCTTTATCAGGGTGGACTTTATACAAAATAATTCTGAGAATCTAAATAAAATGTGGTTTTTCATTTTGGGGCAAATGTTTCTCTCAAAGAACACTAAAAATTGACCAATGAGCATAGAGGTAATTAAATATATTTCCAGTTAGAGGAAATCTTACTCAAGCTGTTTCCAAAGCTCCTTTGCTATCCAAGGTGATGTCCTGATCAACGTAAATCAGAGGCTTGCATAATTGGTGCACAGGGAAAAATTGAACTATCCCTGTTCCCACTGTGAAATTTTCTACCACAGTTCAACAGCGGAATGAGATCACCCCCAGACTCCACCACATCAATACCAACCAGTTACATCAATCACTGAATTAATTGAGCACCTGCTGGGGTGTGAAAGTGGGAGAATGACTGGAGAGAGAGACATAAATCTGAGTCCTGGATAATTTAATTTCCCTCTGGGTCTTAGTTTCCTCTTCGGTAAAATGGAAGAGTCTCTGCAACTAGATAACATTTAATGAATTCAAAACTCCCATCAACTCCTATAATCTGTAATTCTGTATCATGGACTTTGTGTATATTTTCATCTTTTTTTATTCTGAGAATTGATGTGTGCTTCTTATTTTAGATTATCTACAAATTACAGGAAAATGCAAAGAAAAATTTTGAAACACCCATAATTTATACATTCAGAAATCTATTCGTATCAAAGCAATGTCTTTTCAAACTTTTTCTGGGTTTGTATGTAGCTAATTGTGTTTCTATATGCACACATATATCCATATACATATGCATTTAAATACATGTTTTTAATAGAAGGATTTACTGCACACAGATTTTAAATATCCATTTTTTCAAGTAACAAAGCATAAACATCTTTTCATGTCAGCTACATAATTTTAAACTGGAGAGAATTCAGTTTATGTACTATAATATATTTAGCCAGTGTTCTGTTGGTACATTTAAGATGTTTCCAGTTTTTTTGATGTGTGAAAGCAATGATGGAGTGAATATTCATGTGCTTATATCTTTGCCTTCTTAAGTAGATATCTGTCAGTGGGATAGAGACCTATAACTAGACTTAATGAAACAAAGCATATGTACATTTTTAGGCCTTATGCAATATTTCTCCTATGTAGGTTGGGAGTACAATGTTAAGGAATGAAAAAGCCCATTTCATTCCCCCCACAGCCCCAAAGACTTGTGGATATGATTTATGATACCATGAAAAAAATTCAAATCATGTTTGCACTGGAGATTTTTTTTTTTAATTGTTAGGGATTCACTGAGCGTACAAAGAATCAGGTTACACTGATTGTGTATGTTAGGCAAAGTCCCTCTTATACTTGTCACCCATCCCCAAAGGTGTATCACACCCCGTGACCTCCTACCTTCCTTCCTCCTTCCCTCTACCTGCACCATCTTTCTCCCATCCTCCCTCCCCCCCCCCATGTACTAGGTCATCAATTGTCCTCATATCATAATCGAGTACATAGGATTCTTGCTTCTCCATTCTTATGATGCCTTTCTAAGAAGAATGTGTTCCACTTTCATCCAGTTTAATAAAAAAGATGTTAAGTCTAATCTTTTTAAATGGCTGAATAGTATTTCATATCCATATACCACAGTTTGCTATCCATTCCTGGGTTAATGTGCATTTAGGCCATTTCCACATTTTGTTGATTGTAACTTGAGCTGCTATAAACAGTCTAGTGCAAATTTCCTTATGATAAAAGGATTTTTTTTTTCTAGGTAGATGCCCAGTAATAGGATTGCAGGATCAAATGGGAGTTTGAGTTCTTTGAGGGTTCTCCATTACTTCCTTCCAAAAAGGTTGTATTAGTGTAAGTCCCACCAGCAATGTAGAAGTGTTCCCTTCTCCCCACATCCATGCCAGCATCTGCAGTTTTGAGATTTTGTGATGTGGGACATTCTGCCTGGAGTTAGGTGATATCTCAGGATGGTTTTAATTTGCATTTCTCTAATAATTAGGAACAATGAGCATTTTTTCATATGTTTGCTAGCCTTTCATCTGTCTTCTTTGGAGAAGGTTCTATTCATCTTGTCTAGTGATATAAGGGATTGTTGGCTCTTTTCTTGTTGATTAATTTGAGTTCTCTATAGATCCTAGTTATGAAGCTTTTGTCCAATTCAGAATATGCAAATGTCCTTTCCTATTGTGTAGGTTGTCTATTTGCTTTGGTTGTTGTCTCCTTAGCTGTAGAGAGATTTTCAGTTTAATTAAGTCCTGTTTGTTTATTTTTGTTGTTGCAGTTGCCACAAAAGTCTTCTTCATAAAGTCTTTTCCCAGACCAGTATCTTCAAGTGTTTTTCCCATGTTTTCTTTGAGGATTTTTGTTGTTTCATACCTTAGATTTAGATCTTTTATCCATCTTGAATTAATTTTTGTGAGTGGAGAAAGGTGCAGGTTCAGTTTCAGTCTTTTTTTATATGTGGATTTCCAGTTCTCCAAGCATCATTTATTGAATATGGATTCTTTCCCCCAATGTTCTTCTTTGGTTTATGAAAGATTAAGTGGCTATAAAATGTTAGTTTCATGTCATAGTTTTCTATTCTGTTCCAGATTTCTATGTCTCTATTTTTGTGCCAGTACCATGCTGTTTTAATCACTATGGCCTTGTAGTACAGCCAAAAGTCTGGTAGACTGATGCCCCTGGCTTTTTTTTATTGCTAAGAATTGCCTAAGTTATATGGGGCTTTTCTGGCTCCATACAAAATGAATAATTATTTTTTCCAAGTCTTGAAAGTATGATGTTGGCATTTTAATGGGGATTGCATTGAATCTGTAGATTGCTTTGGGAAGTATAGGCATTTTAACAATGTTGATTCTTCCCAGCCATGAGCATGATATGTTCATCCAATTGTTAATATCTTCTGCTATTTCTTTTCTTAGGGTTTTGTAATTTTCTTTATAGAGGAGATTTTTATTTTATTTTATTTTTGAAACAAGAGTCTCACTCTTTTGCCCCAAGCTATAGTGTAGTGATATCATAGTTCACAGCAACCTCAAACTCATAGGCTCAAGAAATTCTCTTGCCTCAGCCTCCCAAGTAGCTGGGACAACAGGGGACACAACTACTCAGCACTAATGCCTACCTAATTTTTCTATCTTTTTTTTTTTTTTACTTTTCTTTTTTTATTAAATCATAGCTGTGTACATTAATGCAGTTATGGGGTACAATGTACTGGTTTTATATACAATTTCAAATACTTTCATCACACTGGTTAACATAGCCTTCGCTGCATTTTCTTAGTTATTGTGTTAAGACATTTATATTCTGCACTTAGTAGGTTTAACATGTACCCTTGTAAAATGCAAAGTGCCCATCGACTCATGAATAGATCAATAAATTGTGGTATATGTACACCATGGAATATTATGTGGCCTTGACAAAGATGGACACTTTACCTCTTTTATGTTTACATGGATGGAGCTGGAACATATTATTCTTAAAAAAGTATCTCAAGAATGGAAGAAAAAGTATCCAATGTACTCAGCTCTACTATGAAACCAATTTATAAACACCCACACTTCCATATGAATGCTATAATTCAACTATAATTTTTCTAGTTTTTTTAGTAGAGTTGGGTCTCACTCTTGCTCAGTCTGGTCTCCAACTCCTGAGCTTAAGCAATCCACCCTCCTCCATCTCCCACAGTGCTAGGATTAATGGTGTGAGGCACTACACCCAGCTGAGCTTTTTAAGTAAGAATTTACTTTGATTTGGGGCCATGCATTTTTGGATTTTATCAGCAGTGCCCATTCATGTAATTTCAAAAAACATCAGATATATGTAAGATATCTAAACTGTCAGCATCTCTATTCTCAACCTTTTTGTGACAACACATACACACACAATTATTTTCTAAAACTCCTAAATACTTTTAGGTTTTAATTGGTGCTAATAGATCATTTATTCAAATAACGTGGTAAAGACTGGATGGATTAGGTAAGTCAGTTATGATAAATTAAGAACACAGTTTAGTTTTTCTTTTCTTTTATTTTTTTAATTTTCTTTCTTCTTTTATCAAATCTCAGTTAATATTATAAGTACTGAGCCAGGGGCAGTGGCTCATGCCTGTAATCCTAATACTCTGGGAGGCCAAGCCTGGTGGATTGCTTAAGCTCAGGAGTTCAAGACCAACCTGAGCCAGAGCAAGACCCCATCTCTAAAAATAGCCAGGGGGAGGGGCAAGATGGCCAACTGGAGCCTGCTTTCAGCAGAAGCTCCCATCCAGGGGAAGGATTATGACCAGAAAGTACCCAACAATGCTGAAGACTTGGAGCCAAGCTGAGAGAGAAAAGTGATAACTGCACATCACCTATGCTGAAGCAAGCTGCAACTCCAAGAAAGCAAATTTCAAGTACAAAACTCATCCCAGAGGAAAAGTATCTGCCCCCTTCCACAAGAGTGTTGTTTTTTTTTTTTCTTTGTCACTCACTGTAGATTTTCGACAGATGAGTGGTGAACTGAGGACCTCTTGTCTCACCCCACAAGAGAGCATCACAGGAAGTGGGGACCCTGTTGTGACCTAAGCACTCTCTTGCCAGGCATGAAAGTTGAACTAATGTTTTCCCTGCCATTTTGAACTTCCAGTCTACACTCTCCCCCTCACCTGACGGTCCAGAAGCTTAACCCCTGCAGAGACCAAAATGTCTGCAGTTCATTGCCAGGTCCGGATTCTGTAAGGCCCATGGTAGAATAGTTACACGGTAACAGCAGTAGTGCAGACAAAGAGGGGAGGCTGTCAGGCTTAGCTGTGTGAAAGTGCAAAGCATCTGTGGGAGGCTGAACACCCCACCCTGCCAGAGCTGAGCACCCTGCCAGAGCTGCGGGCTTCACAGAATGGCCACTACAGCCACCTCTCTGGCCATGGGAACTGCCTGGGAGCTGTGCAGGGACAACTCTCAGGAAAATTCAGCAACAGTAGAGCGATCCCGCCCAGGTCTAATCTTGGACAGACACCTCCTCCACTCTGAGGACTGCCAGAGGAAGCCAGACCTCGCCCTATAGCGATACCAGTGCTGCAGAGCAGCTGGGGCAAAGGCACAATTGCTGAGGAGAAAATCGTTTGATGACTTGTTATATTTAGGTTTGGACTGAACTCAGGTGGAACACCCACCAGTTGCCATTGAGTACCAAAGGCAGGTAGGCCTCATCTCCCCCATCTGGCAGGTGAAAGAGGATGGTGGCCAGGCTGAGGGTACATTGACTTTCCTTTGCCTCTGGCAGATGCAAAGCCCTGGCACATCTGCTTATTGGAGGGAGCAGGACCACAGCCCCATGAGGTTACCAGTGACTGGGCATGAAAGAGGGGCAAGGTGGGGAAAGAGATACCAGCCCCCTGTTCAACTCTGCTACTCTGCTGGCCTTTCTGACTCCACAGAGCACCAGAGTGAGCCACATTTGAGCAGTCAATAGCCCTCTGCTATCTAGTTGCTGGAGACCTTTCAAACTCTCACATTTAAAAGTTGGTACTGACTGGGTCAATTGGTTTGAAATCCTAACCTGGGCCAATCACCCAAGGACCTTATTGGGTGATACCCTGGTTGTGTGGCAACAAGAAGGGTTGATTTTCCTCTCCCAGTTATTGCCCATGGGGGGCAGAGTGTCTTAGTTGCTTGTATTTCTCCACAGATGAGTCTTCAACCCAGAGTCACTGATCCACTAGGATTGGAAAAAAAGCAGCAGAATAAAAGACAGAGCAACCTAACCTCACCACACCAAGTAGGTCCCCAGAGCTTCACACTGTAATACTGTATGAGTCCTTTACAAAGTTGTATGGGAAAAAGCTATAGTCACCAGTCCAAGATCCTTGGCAAAGGGCTGGTTAACCACAACTACAGGAGACCCCCCCAATCCAATTTCACCTTACCTGCCTATCTATCCAAATGGTGAAAAATAATCATGGGGTAGAATCAGTGGAAAAACTCTGGCAGCATGGATAATCAGAGTAGATCAAACCCCCAATAAATTACAAAACAGATACACCAGATGATCCCATTCATAAACAAAAGGCTGAGATGTCAGAAATTGAGTTCAGGATTTGGATGGCAAATGGAGCCATCAAAATTCTGTCCATCCAATGGACAGAATGGAAGTAAAGATGGAATTAGAATTTCAAGGAGTAGTTCAAAAGTTTTCTCAAGAATTTAATGAATTCAAAGACAAAATCACCAAAGATTGTGACACATTGAGGACAAGAACTTCCAGCCCTCAAATATCTGAAAAATACAGTAGAATCCCTAAGTAACAGAATGGAGCAGGCAGAAGAAAGGATCTCTGACATTGAAGACAAAGCTCTTGAACGCTCCCAAATGCTCAAAGAGGAAGAGAAGTGGAAAGCAAAAATGGATCATTCTCTCAGAGACCTCTAGGATAATTCAAAGAAAAGTAATATTGGACTCATAGGAAATCCTGAAGGCAACTAGGTGGCTTTGAAAGGCACAAATGCTCTACTGCAGGAAATAATCGAGGAGAACTTCGCAAACATGGCAAGAGATTCTGAAATTCAGATCTCAGTTTCAGAACCCCAGCATGACTGGACCAAAATAAAGTATCTCCAAGACACATTATAATTAACTTCACCAAAGTTAATATGAAGGAGAAAATTTTGCAAGCAGACAGATGTAAAAAAAACCCATAATTTACAAGGGTAAGAATATTAGAATGACTGCAGATCTCTCTGCTGAAACCTTTCAATCTAGAAGAGGGTGATCATCAGCCTTTAATCTTCTAAAAAAATTTTTTCAACCAGGATCCTGCATAAAGCTAAACTGAATTCCATTTATGATGGAGAAATTAAATACTTTAATGACATTCACATGTTGAAGAAATTTTCCATAACTAAACCAGCTTTCCAGGATATTCCCAGACCTATCCTCCTTAATAAAGAACACAGTCCTCTACCACCAAAATAAATTTACTCAGAAACTTTTGATCAAAATCCAACTTCCACAGTGGCGAAAGCATTAAAAATGTTCACTGGACTTTTGAAAAACTCAATACCCGAAATACTACCAGGCTTATCAACTCTCAATTAATGTGAATGGTTTAAATTGTCCTCTAAAGAGGCACAGATTGGCTGACTGGATATAAAAACTTGGGCCAGATATCTGCTGCATACAAGAATCTCATCTTACCTTGAAAGATAAATACAGACTCAGGATGAAGAGATGGTCATCTATATTTCAGACAAATGGCAATCAGAAAAACACAGGTGTTGCAATTTTATTTGCAGATACAATGGACTTTAAACCAACAAAAGTAAGGAAAGATAAGGATGATCACTTCAAATTTGTTAAGGGTAACGCTCAACATGATGAGATTTCAATTATTAACATTTATGTGCCCAACCAGAATGCACTTTAGTTTATAAGGGAGACTCTAACGGACATGAGCAACTTGATTTCCTCCAGCATTATAATAGTTGGAGATTTTAACATCGCTTTGGCAGAGTTGGATAGATCCTCCAGTAAGAAACTAAGCAAAGGAATTTTAGACCTAAACTTAACCACTCAACCAATGGATTTAACAGAAATCCACAGAACATTCCATTCTAACAAAACTGAATACACATTCTTCTCATCAGTCCATGGAACTCAAAAAATTCATCACATCTTAGGTCACAAGTCTAACTTCAGCAAATTTTAAAAAATAGAAATAATTCCTTGTATTTTTTTCAGACCATGTTGGAATAAAAGTTGAACTCAGTAACAACAGGAACCTGCATACTCATAAAAAATCACAGAAACTAAATAACCTCATGCTGAATGATAGCTGGGGCATAGATGAGATTAAGAAGGAAATTACCAAATTTGGGGGACAAAACAATAATGAAGACATGAACTAACAGAACTTCTGGGATACCACAAAGGCAGTCCTAACAGGGAAATTTATAGCATTGTAAGCCTCCCTTAAAAGAACAGAAAGTGAGGAAGTTAACAACTTAATGGGACATCTCAAGCAACTGGAAAAGGAAGAATATTCCAACCCCAAACCCAGCAGAAAAAAAGAAATAACTAAAATAATGGCACAATTAAATGAAATTGAAAACAAAAGGATTATACAACAGATCAATTAAATCAAAAAGTTGGTTTTTTGAAAAGGTCAGTAAAATAGATAAACCCTGTCTAGAACAGAGCAGCTGAGGTTACATAACAATTAGATAATAAACTTTTACAGAAACTCCAAAAGGCGACTGGCCAGGTAGGGTGGTTACAATGGTAACAGTATAAACTGTGAATCGGGTATAAGCCTGGGAACCACTCATAGCGCCACCTGCTGTCCAGAAAGTATATTGCATTATAAATATATTCCTACGAAAGTCGATTCCTACATCATACATATAAATGTATATTCCTACATATATATAAGAATACTACTTTTGTGGTTGCTGCCTGTTTTTTTCTTTCCTCACTATTTTCTTGGAGGAGCTATTGTTAATTTTTATTATATTTTTTATATATATACTTTTTAAAATTTTTTTAATATTTTTAATTTCTTCTTTTTTAACATTTTTATGAGCACCACTTTTTTTTCTCTTCCTTCTCTCTTCCTCTTCTTCCATCCTTATGGTTTCTGAGAGTACTTACATCAGTTTTTTAGAGTTTTTTTTTGTTTCTTTGTTCAGTTTGTTTGTATGTTTTTTACCATTTTTTTTCAATTATTTTATGATTATCATTATTTCTGCTGCAGTTGTTTTTGTTGTAGTTGTTTTTGTTGTCCGTATGTCTATGTGTTTCTGATTGTTTGTGCATCTATGGGCTTGTGTGTCTGGTAGTCTTTTTATCTGTTTATTTGCTCATTTGGTCTCAATGAGTTTGGTGTTTTGACCTGCAATTCTGAGCCCCCAACACTCCCCTCCACTCTCATTCTGAAGTCTGGAGGCCTGTCCCCCAGGAGTCCAGATTCTTGGGTGATTTCATGAGAGGCATGGACAGGGCCTGGACTGCAGCTGGTCAGTGCTGATTCTGCAGCTTGGGTGTGAGGAGACGACAGTCGGCTGAGAGGGAATCATGCCAGAAAGGCAGTGCCCCAAAGCACAGAGAAGCAACTGTTTTTGACAATGATAAGGCCCTCCCCCGGATATCCTGAAGCCACAACCCCTGTCTCCCTGGGCAACCAAAGGAGGTCTGGCATCTTCTCAGATGGCAACCACCATGGAATACACCTGGGACTGAAACACAGTCTCCATGAGTAACAGGTTTGCCTGAGGCGGTATCGGCCTGGGTAGAGTGCAGGGACTAGAAAATGCACGCACACAGCAGGAAATTCTCAGGGTGGGGCTGACCCAGAGGACTGCTTTACTGAGCCTAAGACACACCTGGCACTCAGGGGATCATCAGCCTATAGACAAAAGAAGGCAGGAGGGTAGAACTGACAGCTAATCATGCTACAAACCTGCAGGAGAAAAGACAGGGCCTGAGGCACAGGTTCTGGGAACTCAAATCAGCTCCTATTCTACACACGAATTTAGCAGGGACAGAAACAAACTCCCGCAAAGTTGTTCTGTTCTGCCAGTAACATCAATCAGAGGCAGGGCTGGAACTGAGTGAACACCCCCCAACCTCCATCAAGCGCCCAAGGTTGTCAGGCCTCACCACCCCCTACTGGATAGAGGCAGAGAGAGCAGTGGCCTGGCTGAGCAGATACAAATTTTCTTGTGATTCAGGCAGGTTCAAACCTCTGAAGTATCTGCTCACTGCAGACAACTGGGTCACAGCCCTGAGTGGCTAACAGTGACTGGGTGTGACAGGAGCAAGGTGGGGAAAGAGGCATCAACCTTCCCAGACTAATCTAATTACTTGGTGGGCCCTCCTAGCTTCATGGACCACCAGAGCAATGCATATCTGAGTTGTCACCAGACCCCTGTGATCCAGTTGCCAGAGACCTTTGAAACTCTCCCATCTGAGACAGGTGCTGACTGAGACAATTGATTTAGACATTTTAAACTAAGCCAATTGTCTAAGGACTATTCAAGTGGAGCCTTGGGTGTGTGACTGTAGGAAGGTTTGATTTTCCTCTTCCAATTGTTGCCTATGGTGGGTGGGGTGACTTAATTGCTGGTATTTCTCCACAGCTGAGATTTCAACCCAGAGTATCTGTTTCACTAGGGTAGAATAGAGATCAGCTGAAAACAAGACAGAGCCTCTTATCCCACCACACCAAATAGGTCCCCAGATTCTCAGGCCATAACACTGTACTGGTCCTCAACAAAGCTCCAGGAAAAAAGTCAAACGATGTAAAGTAATCATGGGGTGTAGTCAGTGGAAAAACTCTGGTAACATGAACAACCAGACTAGATCAACCCCTCCCCACCCCCCAAGGAATGATATGGAAGATTCAACTGAGGATCTCATCCAAAAACAGCTGGCCGAGATGTCAGAAATCGAATTCAGAATTTGGTTTGCAAACAAAGATTAATAGAATGGAGGAAAAGTTGGAGTTAGAAATTCTAAGAGCTTTGGCTCCTGACAGACCACAGCACTTTCCTGTTTGGCACCCCCACGGCATGACATGCCTCCTTCTCTTGGCATCTAGGAATATAACAAACTATCTTTTCCAAAAAAAAAAAAAACAAAAAAAAATCGGAGCTATTTACAACCTGGTGGATAACTTGAAATTGTGGCTCATTTATTTATTAAATTTTGAGC
>CAUYPK010111211.1:0-12698 GCA_963574355.1 Loris lydekkerianus | reverse complement strand
GGGTGTTGTGGCAGGTGCCTGTAGTCCCAGCTACTTGGGAGGCTGAGGCAAAAGAATTGCTTGAGCCCAAGAGTTTGAGTTTGCTGTGAGCTAAGACACCATGGTGTTCTACCCAGGGTGACAGAGTGAGACTCTGTCTCAAAATAAATGTATGTATGTATGTATGTGAGTGATATTTAAGATATACCCAAGGGAGGATAAGAGGAAATAAATGCTTAACTTGAACTGGAAAATGACACCACCAGTAGACTGTGAAATATATTTGATGTAATAACCCAGAGAAATGACTAAAAGCTATTTAAAGATATACACCAGGCATCCTCAAACTTTTTAAACAGGGGGTCAATTCACTGTCCCTCAGACCGTTGGAGGGCCGGACTATAGTTTCAAACAAAAAACTATGAACAAATTCCTATGCACACTGCACATATCTTATTTTGAAGTAAAAAACAAAACAGGAACAAATACAATTCACACCGCTTCATGTGGCCTGTGGGCCGCAGTTTGAGGATGCCTGATATACACTGATAAACACTATACATTCTTTATTTTAAAATGTATTATAAAACTACACTAATAAAGACACTATGATACTGGCATAAGGATAGACATATAGGTAAGTGGAGTCCAGAAACTGAGAGTGGAATTGACAGTCCAGAAATAAACCCTTACATTTGTGGTCAGTTGATTTTCACCAAGAATAATGTTTTCAACGGAGGTTTCTAGGGTAATGATGTCCATATGAAAAGCAATGAAGTTGGTTCCCTTCATCACACCATACACAATTTTATATCGGTCATGTAAGAGCTAAAACTACTGTATACAAGTCTTAGAAGAAAACACAGATGTAAATCTTCATGTCCTTGATTAAGCAGTGATTTCTTAGCTATGACACCAGAAGCACAGCAACAAAAGGGAAAAAAAGATATACTAGACATCATCAGAATCTTTTGTGCTTCAAAGGGCCACTCAGGAAAATGAAAACTCACAGGATGGGAAAAATTCTTGTAACATAAGGGACTTATATCTAGAATATGTAAAGAATATTATAACTCAAGTAATTAAAAATGGACAAAGGATCTGAATACATTTTTCTTCAATGAAAATTTACAAATGGCCAGTAAGTACATGAAAAGATGTTCAACATTAGCTATCAGGAGATGGACACAATCCTTAACCAAATGTTGGCTAACAATTCAATATATGAAAATACACCATGAGCAAATTACATTTGCTCCAGGGATGTAGGCTGGTTTAATATTTGAAAATCAATCACCACGATACACCCCCCTCACCCCCCCAAAAAAAAATCTCAACAAAACAGGCTGGTCACCTTTATCTCAGTGGTTAGGGTACTGGCCACATGCACTGGGGATGGTGGGTTCAAACCTGGCCTGGGCCTGCTACAACAAAAAATAGCTGGGCATGTGGCGGCACCAGTAGTCCCAACTACTTGGAAGTCAGAGGCCAGAGAATTGCTTGAGCCCAAGAGTTTGAGGTGGTTGTGAGCTATGACCCTACTGCACTCTACCAAAGGTGACAAAGTGAGACTCTCGAAAAAATAACTTACAGAAAAACAGAGAACTTCCTTATATGATAATGATTATTCACAAAAATTTATGACTAAGACTGGGAATAAGGCAAAGATAATCTACTCTGATCATTCTTACTCAAGTGCTTGGAGAGTTAGGAGTTTGTTACTCTTAAAGCCCACTGTTGAATAAGACAATAAGGCCAGAAAAGGAGATAAAAGACATGCGGATTAGAAAGAAATAAAATTGTCTTTATTTGGAGATGACATAATTATGTACATAGAAAATTCCCAAGGAATCTAAAAAAAATCTTAATAGAGCTAATAAGTGAGTTCAGCAACGTTAAATCTAAAAATAATTACCTATCTTTCTAGGTCTGGAGTGGTGGCTCACGCCTGTAATCCCAGCACTCTGGGAGGCCCAGGTGGGCAGATTGCCTGAACTCACAAGTTGGAAACCAGCCTGAGTTACAGCGAGAAAATTGTAGTGAAGGGCTCCTGTACTCACCAAGCCCGCCACAACACCAGCTATTTTTTAGACAGGGCTTTCTGTCTCAAAAGAAAAAAAATTATTTTTCTATACAGTAGTAATGAAAACATGGATACATATACAGGTTGGCCATAAAGTTGGAGTGCAATTTGAAATTCGGGGTCATTTATAGTTTTTAAATTGCACACGAACTTTATGGCCACCTGGTCTATTTAAAATACAATAACTGTTCAAAAGAAAAAATATGTAGGTATTTAACAGAATTTATACAGGATGCATATGGTTAAATGTAATAACTGATGAAATAGATTAGGCTGGGCACGGTGGCTCACGCCTGTAATCCTAGCACTCAGGGAGGCTTAGGCCAGTAGATTGCTTGTATTTAGGAGTTCAAGACTACCCTAAGCAAGAGCGAGACCCTGTCTCTAAAAATAAATGGGCATTGTGGCAGGCGCCTGTAGTACCAGCTACTCCGGAGGCTGAGCAAGAGAACTGGTGGAGCCCAAGAGTTTTAGGTTTTTGTAAGCTGTGCTGCCACCGCATTCTACCAAGGGTGACGAATGAGACTCTGTCTCAAAAAAAGTATGTACAAATTGAGGATCTGCACTGATCCTCAACACCACCAATAAAATTGCAATTACAAAAGCAAAAAAAAAAAAAGTTCAGAAAACAGCCACCTTTTATTTTTGCAATTGGGTCTACAGGTATCCCTGGCATAATTTTAAGCGTTATGGTTGAAATATAGTGGAAATAGCACTGGGCTGGAAGTCAGAATACTTGGATCCTCATCTTGCATCTCACTAGGTAGGTGATCTTGGGAAAGTGCTTATTTCCTTGGGCTTCAGTTTCCTTAATTGTAAAATGAGGAATTTGACCTCTGAAGTCGTTAATTTTATCAATTTACCCTGGGGTTTCCTTCTGCACCCCACCCCCCTCCGCCTAGAGGGAGGGAGCGCTAATTCCTGCACGTCTTCAGTAAACATTTGCCAGAGCAAAATGAGCCGGAGCAGTAGGAAGCGGCCTGACCAGGCGCCCCCTTTTCAGTTCTGGAGCACAAGGCTCTTAGCAGCCGACCGCAGTGGTTCCATTATTTTCACTCCATATCCTCATTTCTGGAATACAGTTGATGCTCAAATAATTAGTGAATGTGTGCCATCCAGGAGCTGCGTGATTAACTAATAAAGTTTGCAAATAAATGATCCTGAATTCTCAAGGCGACTGCCAGCTTGCGAACCTAACGCAGTTCAGAGGCGAAGAAAGCCTTCAGCCCTGGCGGGTAGAGAGGCAGACGAGAGGGCGGGGGGCGGAGCCTGAGCCCGTCAGTCCCCGCGGTGCGCGCGCCCCCGCCCTCGCCGCACGCGCCTCCGGACCAGCGAACCCGGCAGGCTGGCAGCGCGCTATCTTCGCGTCGCTCTGGGTTGGCGGCCGTGGCGCCGCGCGGGTGGGTGGGATCGTGGCGGAGTTTCAGGCGCCTGGGCAGGCGCGAGAGGACGCCATGGCGGCTGCCGAGGCGGCGGCTTCCGCTGCCCACGCCGCGGCGAGGTGAGGGGGCCGCCTCTTCTACGACTGAGGAGGCCTCGGCTGCCCAGGCCGCGGCTCCGGCATGGCCGGGATTATTAAGAAGCAGATCCTGAAACACCTGTCCCGGTGAGCGCGCCAGCGCCGGTCCCCGGCGTCCTCGGGGCCCTTCCTAACCTTCTTGGACCTCCTTCCTTACGCCGCGACTGGGGCCGGCCTCCCCCTTTCCAGCCCTAAGTCGGGAGTGCGTGGCGGCTCCTGTCTGAACTCGAGCCCACACTGCCTCCCTCACGCCTGCTACGCCAACCGTTGTCATCGCTCTGTTCTTCCCCCGCCCTGGGTCCTCTGGTAAAGGGCGCTCCTGTCCTTGCGCCTGTGCTCCTAGTCTCCCCACGCCAGTGGCTTCCTGGACTTTTTCCAGAGGACTCTCCAGGCTTCTTGTCCCCAGCGTTAGCTCCCACTCCTCGGAGCAGTCACCGCGTCCTGTGACTGTCTCTCCGAGGCCCCCACGGAGCCCACCCTTTCCTTCCCGCGCCTGCAGTCCCCCGCGTTCGAACCCGCTCCCCTACCTGGGAGCGTCTGTCCGCTTCTTGACCCGCCCCACCAACCGGGCGTCTGCACTCTTCCAGACACCATCTTCCGGCCTGTTCTAAATAACCCTGCCACCCAGTCCTGCACAGCCCATTTCCCCCTCAGATTTCCAACGCCGAGGCTGGTTTTCTCTTTCCTCTTCCCTCTTCTGTCTGACCCTGTCCTGTTGTATCACCCGTGAAAAAGCCCTGCACCCAGGGCCATTCCTCTGAACTCCTTTCTACTTGTACTTCTTTTTTCATTCCACAGACTAATTGGAGAAAGGTCATGAGAATTGGAGATAAAGTTTTAGCAACCTTCCCTTTAAGATAATGTGGAGGTTTTTTTTTTTTGACAGCCTGTGGACCAACAACGTCCACTTCTGCTCTGCAGCTTTTTACTAAGCAATGTTATGTAGTAATTGGGGCATAAGGGGGATGGCAGGCAAAAGAGTTCGCAGTTGTAGATGGTGACCTCTAACCCCTGTGTTACAATTACAGGTTGTCAGAACTGGAGGGCACAAAACTGAGATCTAGCTTTTCTCTTAGTTATCACTCCCTATTCTAGGCTGGAGTTGGTGATGGTTAATACCTTAATAAACTTTTTTTTTTGAGACAGAGTTTCACTTTGTTGTCCTGAGTAGAGTGCTGTAGCGTTATAGCTCACAGCAACCTCAGACTCTTGGGCTCAAGCGATTCTCTTGCCTCAGCAGTGGCCTGCCACAACGCCTGGCTATTTTTAGAGACGGGGTTTCCCACTTGCTCAGGTTGGGCTTGAACACCTCAGCTCAAGCAGTTCATCCCCCTCAGCCTGCCAGAGTGCTAGGATTTACAGGAATGAGCGACTGCGCCTGGCCTCTTAATTAACTTTTGTATTTGAAGTGGAGAATAATATAGGGCTTGGCTCCACAGTGGTCAGTGGTTTTCAGGAGGTGTGTGTTGGAGATGGGGGGAATGCCAGTCAATATGGAACACCAAGGCCATGCGGTGATATATCCCTCTGGTCTTCTTACGGCATTTGTAGACAGTATGCGAGACACTATTCTGCCACTGCATTCCTGTTTCCTGGATAATATTGTGGCTTATTTGACCTTAGACTTTAATCAGATACATCTCATGGTTAATCACCACATTATAAAAAAAAAATGTGGAAGCTGGAGTTGGAAAGTGCCTTTGGACAGTTGGATTACCCTAGTGTATTCTTTCTCAACTATTGTTAATCTGGGTGTTCTGTGAGTCTGGTTGTTTTGTATAAAAATTTAAAAGTATTTGGGGGCATGACCAAAGATTGCAGAATGGGGCAGAGAATTTAACCAGAGGAAAACTTTATTAATGAATGGACACAGAATTTTAAGATTTAGAGGTGATTTCACCTATCATAGCATTTAATAACCCGGGTTTCTTCTGATTTACTTTCTTCTCTGAAATGGAGATAATACTATCTACTTCAAGAGGTTATTGTGAGGGTTATATGAGTTAATATATGTAAGGACTTAGTGAAGTGCCTAGCACATAGGAAGTGCTTGATAAAACATGAGCTATGGTTATTTTGGGGGCCACAATCTGTGTGACAATTTTTTTTTTCTTTTTTGAGACAGTCTCACTATGTCGCCATTGGTAGTAGTGTTATAGCTCACAGCAACCTCAAACTCTTGGGCTGAAGCGATTCTCTTGCCTCTGTCTCCCAAGTAGCTGGGACTATAGGCGCCAGCCACAACACCCAGCGCGCTCTCTCTCTCTCTCTCTCTCTCTTTCTCTCTCTCTCTCTCTCTCTCTCTCTCTCTATATATATATATATATATATATATTTTTGTTCCTCTTGTAGTTGTCATTATTGTTTTTTAGCAGGCCCAGGCCAGGTTTGAACCCGCTAGTTCCGGTGTATGTGGCCGGCGCCTTAACCATGGAGCTATGGGCGCTGAACCCTGTGCAATAATTTGATACCAGCCATAGACCTTCTCTCCAGAAAAATCTATGTATGCAAACAGGTAATTTTTAAATATAGTTTGGTAGGGAGGAGTTATTAAACCCAAAGCACAGGTGTGAATCAAGGCATCCTAAAACTAGGTGATTCTTTGATCTAGTTCAATACTTCATTTTATGCCTAAGGGAACTAAACCTAGAGAGGATAAGTGACTTGCTCAAGGTGCATAGTAAGATACGGTGGTAGGACAGAATTGAGCTTCTTAACTGGCACACTTTCTCCTGTAGTACATATATTCTGTGTACCCTCTGTGAACATAGTATTTAAGTAATTTTTTTTTTTTTTTTTCCCAGTTTCTGGCCTGGGCTGGGCTTGAACCCGCCACCTCCGGCATATGGGGCTGGTGCCCTACTCCTTTGAGCCACAGGCGCTGCCTTTAAAATAAAATTTTTAACAGTAAATGCTGACATATTCAGTGAACAAAGTGTTTTTTTTTAGATGTTGTAGGAATAAATATGACAGAAATTTCTGATTTTCTCAGCATTGGAGAAGGGACTGAGGAGGAGGAGGAAGAGGTTATGCTATAGCTGCAGTTTCAGGGTTCTAGAAAGAAGTCCTAGGATATGAGTCTGGTTAGGGAAAAGGCCAAACTCCTGGGGACTTCGTGTTTGTTTAGTTTGAAAAAGCTACTTAATCATATGTTACATTGATGTTTCTGTATAGTCTCCACCACACATACACAGGCTGGCTTACCTGGGAGGGAACAATGGCTCTGTAGCTTGCTAAATCAGATGGGAAGAGAGAAGAAAAGTTATACTGAGTTACTATGTTAAACATATATTTTAGGTGTTTGATAGTTACTTGTTGCTAATGATGACAGTGCCATTTGACTAGGAAGAGAATGTCCTGTAGCAGAGAGGATATTCCAGTGATTCTGATATTATGTATAATTTTGGGCATGAAATTTTTCAGATAATAAAGTTTCTTGGCTTGGCGCTCATAGCACAGTGGTTATGGCTCCAGTCATATGCACCAAGGGTTGCAGGTTTGAATCCGGCCAGGCCAGCTAAACAACTGCAACAACAACAAAAAAATAGCCAGGCATTGTGGTGGGTGCCTGTAGTCCCAGCTACTTGGGAGGCTCAGGCAGGAGAATCATTTAGGCCCAGAAGTTTGAGGTTGCTGTGAGCTGTGACACTACAGCACTCTACCCAGGGTGCCATAGTGAGACTCTGTCTCAAAAAAAAAAGTTTCAAAAAAAAAAAAAAATTACTTAAATACTATGTTCACAGAGGGTACACAGAATATATGTACTACAGGAGAAAGTGTGCCAGTTAAGAAGCTCAATTCTGTCCTACCACCGTATCTTAGGAATGTATTCTCATTAGTAGAGTATTTTGGTAAACAAGATTTTGGGGAGAATGGTATTTAAGATGTTTTTCTTAAATACCTTCTGTAGGCCAGGCACTGATCTGGGCACTGAGAATGCAGCAGGGAATAAAGGTATGTCTCATAAGGTTTTAACCTATGGTTTGTAAGACTGCTCCATAGGTACAGTTTTTTTTTTTTTTTTTTAAAGACAAAGTTTCCCTTTGTTGTCCTTGGCAGAGTGACATGGCATCATAGCTAATAGCAACCTCAAACTCTTGGGCTCAAGTGATCCTCTTGTCTTAGCCTCTTGTCTTAGCACTATAGGTGCCCACTTACAACACCTGGCTGTTTTTTAGAGACAGGGTCTCGCTCTTGCTTATGCTGGCCTCAAACTCCTGAACTCAAGTAATCCACCCACCTGAGCCTCCCAGAGTGCTAGGATTACAGGCATGAGTCACCTAACGTACCCTAATACATAATAGCTTTAATGTACTGTATTCATTTAAACAGATCTTGGAAGAAACCTTTACTTAGAAACACAAAGTAATTGTAATCATTCATTTAAAAAATATTCAAGGCTAGGCATGGTGTTTAATAAAACGTACATGGCCAGAAAAGTTAGGAACACTAGGATGGCATGAATGATAGAAACCTGACTAGCTCTTTTAGAAACCTATTAGAAGTCCTGATTATTTACTCTAAATGACTGCAGGAAATGTAAACCTGAGGGACAGAGACATGACTGCTGGCCAAGATAATTTTAAAAGCCTAAGTGTAAGGTGAAATTCAGAGGCATAAAACATTTCAGAATTCCTTTTGGAGGAGAAAAGAGCCTGACTATGAACTTAGCCCATTTAGTTTACCATCAGTAGCTCCACTCATTACTCTTCATTCTAGAGAGTACTGAGGAGCTGGAGAGATCTTAGAGATCAGTGGGGGCAGCCTCCAGTAGACAGTAAGGAACACCAGGCTCCAAGAGGCTAACTACTTATCCAAGGTCCTTTTAGGTGGTGGTTTTTAGGACAAGTCTCAACTTCCAGGTCATGTCCCTTTACTGCAGGCTTTCGTTATTATCATGTTCATTTCCTAAATAATTACTTTGTTCAATTTCTAGTAACAGTCAAATCATGTATTTTTCTGCTTCTATTTCTTATTTTCTCATGTTGCTTCAGAATAAAGCACTTTTATTTTCTTAGGAAACATTTCATAATAGCCAACTGTGCTAGTAAGCTCTTTACAAGTCTTAAGATGATTTAATCCACATAAAACCCTTTGAGGTACATATTAGGTTCATTTGATAGATGAAGAAATGAGGCAAAGAAAGGTTAAATAACTTGCCCCAAATTATAACTAATAAGTGAAAGAACTAAGTAAGATTCAAATGCAAGCATTTGATTCCAAAGCTGTGCCCTTTTACCACTCTACGCTATAATCCCTCATATATCTACTGAGTATTTCAAACTGAACATACTTCTGTCTCCAGCACCCACCTGAAGAAACAGAGTATTACCAAGGACCCGAGACCCCTCCTACCCCACTTTTTTCCTTCTTCCAGTCATTACCTCCACCCGTAGATAACTAACCACTGTTCTGACTTCTCACAGCATAATTAGTTTGGTCTGTTTTTGTTCTTTATATAAATGGAATGATATATATGCTTTTATGTCTTCTTTAGTGCAACATTATGTTCGTGACAATTTATATTTTATATCAAGTTGTGGACTTGATTTTTCATTGCTGTATAGTATTAATATGTGAATATATTTTAGTTTATTTATACATTTGACTCTTGATGGACAGTTGGATAGTTTCCCAGCTTAGGGCCATTGTGAACTAGGAATGTTCTAGTGCATGTCCTTTTGGGGAAGAAACATACATATATCTGTTGGGAATATGCATAGAGTAAAATTTGTGGATCATGGGCTATACATATGTTCAGCTTTAATAGATATTGTCGGTTTTCCAAAGTTTAGTTATTCTACATTCTTTTTTTGTTTGTTTTTGAAATAGAATCTTACTCTGTTGCCCAGGCTAGAGTGCCATGGTGTCATCATAGCTCACAGCAACCTCAAACTCTTGGGACCAAGGCATCTTTTTGCTTTCTCCTCCTAAGTAGCTGGAATGATAGGGAAGCATCTACCATGACTGGCTAATTTTTCTGTTTTTGTATATATGGGGACTTCCTCTTGTTCAGGCTACTCTCTAACTCCTGTACTCAAGCAAATTTCCTGCTTTGGCCTCCCAGAATGTTAGAATTACAGGCGTGAGCCACCTTGCCTGGCCCCTACTTGTTTTACATTCTTGCCAACATTTTGTATTTTTCTTGTTTTTTTTTTTTTTTTTTTTTTGAGACAGTGTCTCACTTTGTCATCCTTGGTAGATTCTACCATGGCATCATAGCTCACAGCTACCTCAAATACTTGGACTCAAGTGATTTGCTTGCCTCATGTTCCTGTGTAGCTGGGGTACAGGTGCCTGGCTATTTTTAGAGATGAGATCTTGCTCTGGCTCAGCCTGGTCTTGAACTGAGCTCAGGCAATCCGCCTGTCTTGGCCACCCAGAGTGCCAGGATTACAGGTGTGAGCCACTGTGCCTGGCTCCATTTTGTATTTTTTATCTTTTGCATTTTAGCCATTTTGGTGGATATGCTTAAAACATTTTTTTTTTTGCCTTATCTGTGATAAACCCGGTAGACACTTTATTTTTGTTGCCTGTTCAGTTTTAAAATTATGATGTATGTGAAATTTTAGTCACAAGCAAGTATTAGACTTTGAAATCATAAGTTTTTTTGGAATAATGTTCAAGTTATTAAGGTACAGTGAAAATAATTAAGGGTTATGTCTAACCATTAACCACATAAAATTTCTTACTTGGAATAGACGAGATGCTTAGCCCTCTGTCAAAATAACAGTTGTGTACCTAAAGAGAAAGGAGGGGTTCTTGTCCAGGTGTGGAATTTTATTAAGTATTTTATCTTCAGACTACCTTGGATATTAAATAGTTTCATTCTGGCTCAGCACCTGTAACACAGTGGTTATGGTGCTGCCCACATACACTGAGGCTGGTGGGTTCAAAACCAGCCCACGCCAGCTAAACAACAATGACTACTGCAACAAAAAAATAGCCAGGTGTTGTGTCAGGCGCCTGTAGTCCCAGCTACTTGGGAGGCTGAGGCAAGAGAATCACTTAAGCCCAGGAGTTTGAGGTTGCTGTGAGCTGTGATGCCATGGCACTCTACTGAGGGTAACATAGTGAGACTGTCTCAAAAAAAAAAAAGAAAAATAGTTTGATTCTGCTCTGTAATCTTAGTACCTCATTGACATAGTGTTTCCTCTTTACTGAAGAAATGAAAATTTATATTGAAAGATTTTCTTTCTTTTCTTTCTTTTTTTTTTTGAGACAGAGTTTGACTATGTTGTCCTCAGTAGAGTGCTGTGGCGTTACACCTCGCAACCTCAAACTCTTGGGCTTAAGCAATTTTCTTGCCTCAGCCTCCCAAGTAACTGGGACTACAGGCACCCACTACAGTGCCTGGCTATTTTTGTTGTTGTTCTTGCAGTAGTTGTCATTGTTTTAGCAGGCCTGGGCTGGGTTTGAACCTGCCAGCCCTGGTGTATGTGGCCAGCACCCTAACCACTGAGCAATGGGTGCTGAGCCTGCATAGCTTTTTTTTTTTTTTTTTTGATGTTTGGCCAGGGCCAGGTTTGAACCTGCCACCTCCAGTATATGGGGCCAGTTCCCCATTCCTTTGAACCACAGGCACCACCTTTTTTTTTTGAGCCGGAATCTCAAGCTGTCACCCTGGGTAGAGTGCCATGGCGTCACAACTCATAGCAACATCAAATTCTTGGGCTTAAGCGATTTTCTTGCCTCAGCCTCCCAGGTAGCTGGGATTACAGGCGCCTGGCACAATGCCCGGGTCTTTCTTTTTTTATTTTTTCGGTTGTAGTTATCATTGTTGTTCAGCTGGCCCAGGCTGGGCTTGAATCTGCCATCCTCGGTGCATATGGCTGGCACTGTAACCACTGTGCTACGGGCGCCAAGTCCTGCATAGCTTTTCTATTATAATCTTTATGCATTTCCAAGGCTGATTTCCTTTTATAGTGAAAGAGTTGTTTTGTGTCTTAAAAAGTATTTATTTATTTATTTATTGAAACAGTCTTACTATGTCGCCTGCAGTAGAGTACTGTGGCATCACAGCTCACGGCAACCTCAAACTCTTGGGCTTAAGCGATTCTCTTGCCTCAGCCTCCCAAGTAGCTGGGACCACAAGTGCCTGCCACATGCTCGGCTATTTATTTGTTGTAGTTGCCATTGTTGTTTAGCAGGCCCGGGCTGAGTTCAAACCCACCAGCCTCAGTGTATGTGGCTGGCGCCCTAACCACTGAGCTACGAGCGCCAAGCCTTAAAAAATATTTAAAAGGAATACAATTTTTAAGACAGTACTGTAGTATGTATTTGATATATAGCAACTTAATGTGAATGTGTGGTTCATAATATTGAAAATTATTTGCTTTGAAATTGATCGAAAAGTATGTCAATGTAGCAGAAAGAACTAGGCTTTGGATTCCAAAAGGTGGTTGTGAATTTTGACTTTGCTATTTCTAAGCATGATGTTTGGTAAGTCTTTAAGCTGCTTCTTCCTCTTTTTTTTTTTTTTTTTTGTCTCTCAGCTTCTTGAAGTTTTAGTTTCCTCGTCTGTACAATGGGGATCATAACATATAATGTTGTTTAGAGTATTAAAAATTAATGTGTAAAAGTAATTGACCTTGAGGAAGTATTCAGTAAACAGTGACCATTACTATTTACTTATTAGAGTTGCTCAAGCGATGTCAGTATTAGTTTTTGGAGATAATGCTTTTTTCATCATCTTCAAGGTTGTTCTGGAGATAATACTTTTCATCATCTTAAAGGTTATGCCTAGAGATTAATGCTTTTGCATTGGTGTTTGAGAAGAGAAGGAACTAAAGGTTGTTCCTCTTTATCATCTTTTTTCATATCTTGAGTCATATTGTAAGGAGGTAACTTTGACCTCCGTATAGGTGAAATAGCTGAAGTATATGTACACACTGGGTTGGGCCCTTAGAAGATATATAGAGTTTAAGATGATAACACAAATCATATACTGTATTTTTATTTTTATTTATTTATTTATTTTTTTTTTGGAATTTATTTATTTTTTTATTGTGGAGAAGGGGCAGGGAAAGAAGGCGGGGGAAGAGGTGAGTGACAGGGTCGGGCCAGTGGCATGGTACCACATTGGCTGTATCTAGGTAGAGGCAGTTTCAGGCCGGG
>CAUYPK010111210.1:0-13173 GCA_963574355.1 Loris lydekkerianus | reverse complement strand
TCCTCATAAAGTATTCTCCCAGGCCAATTTTTTCAAGTGTTTCTCCTGCACTCTCTCCAAGAATCTTTATAGTTTCATGTCTTAAGTTTAAATCTTTTATCCAGTGAGAGTCAATTTTTGTTAATGGTGAAAGGTGTGGGTTCAGTTTCAGTTTTGTATAAGTCACCAGCCAATTCACCCAGCACCATTTGTTAAAAAGGGAATCTTTCTTCCAGTGAATGTTTTGGATAGGCTTATCAAAGATAAAATGATGATTAGTAGCTGTGTTCATCTCTTGGTTCTCTATTCTGTTCCAAACATCTACCATTCTGTTTTTGTGCCAGTACCATGCTTTTTGGATCACTATAGAATAGTCTAAAGTCTGGTAGTGTTATTCCTCCTGATTTGTTTTTATTTCTGAGTAATGTCTTGGCTAATCAAGGTTTTTTCTGATTCTGTATAAAATGAAGTACTATTTTTTTTCAAGATCTTTAAAGTATGACAGTGGTGCTTTAATAGGGATTGCATTAAATTTGTATATTACTTTGGGAAGTATGGACATTTTAACAATGTTGATTCTTCCCAGCCATGAGCATGGTGTGTTTTTCCATTTGTTAACATCTTCAGCTATTTCTTTCTCAGAGTTTCATAGTTCTCTTTAGAGAGATCTTTCACGTCTTTAGTTCCATAGATTCCCAAATATTTCATCTTCTTTGGCACTACTGTAGAAGGAATACAGTCCTTGACTGATTTTTCAGCTTGATTATTATTGGTATTTATAAAAGCTACTGATTTGTATTGACTTTATATCCTGAGATGTTGCTATATTCCTTGATCACTTCTAAGAGTTTTGTAGTTGAGTCTCTTGGGTTTTCTAGGTATGAAATCGTATCATCTGCAAAGAGTGAAAGTTTGATCTGCTCTGACCCTATTTGGGTACCCTTGATCACTTTCTCTTGCCTGATTGCAATGGCTAATTCTTCCATTACAATATTCAATAGCAGTGGAGACAATGTGCATCCTTGCCTGGTTTCTGATTTGAGTGGAAATATTTTCAAATTTACTACATTAATATGATATTTGCTGTGCGTGAGGTTGCTGTGATGGCCTCTATCCATTTAAGAAAAGTCCCTTCTATACCCATTTTCTGAAGTGTTCTAATCAGGAAAGGATGCTGGATTTTATCAAAACTATTTTCTGCATGAATTGAGAGAATCATATGGTCTTTGTTTTGTTTATGCAATGTATTATATTTATAGATTTATGTATGCTGACCCAATCTTGAGACCCTGGGATAAAACCAATTTGGTCTTGGTGTATAATTTTTTGATGTGTTGCTAGATCTGAAATAGATTTCCTGAACAAACCAATTTCAAGCACTGAGATCAAATAAACAATAAAAAACTCCCAAGAAAAAAATGTCCTCGTCTGTATGGCTTCACACCAGAATTCTATCAAACCTTCAAAGAAGAGCTTATTCCCATACTGCAGAAATTATTCCAAAATATTGAGGAGGAAGGAATCTTCCCCAACACATTCTGTGAAGCAAACATCTTCCTGGTATCAAAACCAGGTAAAGACACAACTAAAAAGGAGAACTTTAGACCAATTTCACTAATTAACATCGATGCACAAATTCTCAACAAAATCCTGGCCAATAGATTGCAGCTTATCATCCAAAAAGTCATACATCATGATCAAGTAGGTCTTATCCCAGGGATGAAAGGCTGGTTTAATATACGTAAATCCATAAACGTTATTCACTACATTAACAGAAGCAAAAACAAAGCCTGTATGATCCTCTCATTAGATGCAGAAAAAGCGTTTGATAAAATCCAGCATCCTTTTCTAATTAGAACACTGAAAAGTTTAGGCATCCAGCATCCTTTTCTAATTAGAACACTGAAAATTTAGGCATAAGTGGCACATTTCTGAAACTGATTGAAACTATCTATGACAAAACCTTACTATCTATGGCACATTTCTGAAACTGATTGAAACTATCTATGACAAAACCTAATATCTTACTGCATGGAGTTAAACTGAAAGGTTTTCCACTTAGACCTGGAACCCGACAAGGATGTCCTCTGTCACCATTACTATTCAACATCATGCTGAAAATTCTAGCCAATACCATTGCGCAAGAGAAGGAAATAAAGGGCATCCAAATGGGAGCAAACAAGGTCAAACTCTCCCTCTTTGCTGATGATATGATCTTATATGTAGAGAACCCCAAAGACTCAACCAGGAGACTCTTGGAAGTCATCCAAAAATACAGTAATGTCTCTGGAAATAAAATCAGTGTCCACAAGTCAGCTGCCTTTGTATACGCCAGTAACAGCCAACGTGAGAGGCTAATTAAGGACATAACTCCCTTCACCATAGCCCCAATGAAAATAACATACCTAGGAATATACCTAACAAAAGAGGTGAAGGACCTCTATAAAGAAAGTTATGAAACCCTAAGAAAGGAAAGAGCAGAGGACTTTAACAAATGGAAGAACATGCCATGCTCATGGCTGGGAAGAATCAACATTGTTAAAATGTCTATACTTCCCAGAGAAATCTACTGATTCAAGACCATCCCTATTAAAATACCAACATCCTATTTCAAGACTTGCATGAATTAAGTTTTTTTATCATATTCACTAAAGATTTTTTGAATTTATGAGGTGTCTGTTGTTATTTCACCTTAATCATTTCTGATTGATGATATTAGGGATTTTACTCTTCTTCTTCTGGTTAGGTTACCCAAAGGTTTATCAATTTGATTAAACTTTTCAAAGACTACTTTTTGATTCATTGATCTTTTGAATAATTCTTTTGTTTTCAATTTCATTGAATTTTTCTCTAATGTTGGTTATTTCTTTTCTTCTGCTGGGTTTGGGGTTGGAATGTTCTTCCTTTTCCAGTTGCTTGTGATATCTCATTAAGTTGTTAACTTCCTGTCTTACTGTTCCCTTGAGGAAGGCTTGCAATGCTATAAATTTCCCTCTTAGGGCTGCCTTTGCAGTATCCCATACATTCTGACAATTCATATCTTCATTGTCATTTTCTTCCAAGAATTTTACAATTTCCTTCTTAATCTTATCTATGAACCAGCTATCATTCAGCATAAGGTTATTTAGTTTCCATGTCTTTGTATGAGTATGCAGATACCTGTTATTGGTGAGTTCAACTTTTATTGTGTGATGATCTGAGAAAATACAAGGAATAATTTCTATATGTCTAAATTTGCTGAGGTTAGACTTGTGACCTAAGATGTGATCAATTTTGGAGGATGTTTCATGGGCTGATGAGAAGAATGTATATTCAGTTTTGTTAGGATGAAATGTTCTGTAGATGTGTGTTAAATTCAATTGTTGTATAGTGAAGTTTACATCCAAAATTTCTTTACTTAGTTTAATCTTAGAGGATCTATCCAATACTGCCAAAGGGGTGTTAAAATCTCCTCCAACTATTATGGTGCTGGAAGATATCAAATTTTTCATGTTTGTTAGAGTCTTCTTTATAAATTGAGGAGCATTCTGGTTGGACGCATAAATGATAATAATTGAGATCTCTTCATGTTGGGTGTTTCCCTTGACAAATATAAAGTGACTATCTTTTCTTTCCTTACCATTACTGGTTTAAAGTCTAGTGTATCTGCAAATAAAATCGTAACACCTGCTTTTTTCTGATTTCCATTAGCCTGAACTATAGATGTCCAACCCTTCACCTTGAGTCTATTTTTATCCTTTTCATTAAGGTGAGACTCTTGCATGCAACAGATATCAGGTCTGAGTTTACATATCCAGTCTGCCAACCTGTGTCTATTTAGAGGATAATTTAAGCCATTCATATTAATTGAGAAGATTGAAAAGTGTGATAGTGTTTGGGGTGTCATGTTTTTTATATATCTAGTGTATATTTTTGGTCCTTATCCATCTGTGGAAGTTAGGTTTTTTTCAACAGTTTCTGGGTGAGTTTACTTTGGTCGTGGACCATTTTCCTGGTCATTATGGAGGATGGAACTGAGAATGTCCTGGAGAGCTGGTTTGGTTGTGGCAAATTTCTTCAACATCTGCATGTCATTAAAGTATTTGATTTCTCCATCATAGATGAAGCTTAGTTTAGCTGGGTACAGGATCCTGGGCTGGTAATTTTGTTTTAGGAGATTGAAGGTCAAAGACCAACTTCTTCTGGCTTAGAAAGTTTTGGCTCAGAGATTATCAGTCATTCTGTTGTTTCTCCCCTTGTATGTACATGATTTTCTAATATATAGCTGCTTGCAGAATTTTCTCCTTCGTTTTAACTTTGGTGGAGTTAATTGAAATCTGCCTAGGAGATGCTTTATTTGGATTGAGTTGTGCTGGGGTTCTGAAACTGTCTGATATCTGAATTTCAGTATCCCTTGCAATACTTGAGAAATTATCTTCCAAAGTCTCTTGGAGTAAAGCATCTGTGCTTTTAGGACCATCCTCTTCTCCTTCTGGAATTCCTATAAGACGAATATTTGCTCTTTTGGAGTGATCCCTCTACTCTCTCAGGGAAAGATCAGTTTTTGCTCTCCATCTGTCTGCCTCTTTGAACATTTGAGAGTGTTTAAAAGCTTTGTCTTCAATTTCAGAAATCATTTCTTCTGCCTGCTCCACTCTATTATGTAAGGAATCTACTAAATTTCGGAGCTCCTCAAACAATTTTTTTTTCATTTCACTGATCTCTGCTATCTGATTTCTCATTATGTTCATATCCTTGGTAAATTTGTCTTCTAATTCACTTACTTATTGGCACAACTTTTGGGATTTTAATATCCATCTTTTCCTCCAATTTATTCATCTTATTTGCCATCCAAATTCTGAATTCTATTTCTGACATTTCAGCCATTTGTTTACAAATGGCATCTTCTAATGTATCTCTTTTGTCATTCCTTGGTGGAGTTAATTTGCTCTGATTATTCATGTTTCCAGAGTTCCTCCTCTGGTTCTGCCCCATGCTTAATTTCTATAGTTTGTGTATTAAAACTGGAAGGGTGTGATTAAATTGGGGGTTCCAGGAATATAGTTACCTAGCCCTTTACTAAAGAGCAGGGATTAGTGATTGTGGCTTTGTCCTTATAGCATTACAACAGTCCCTTTCAGACCTGCAGCTAGAGACTCTGAGAACTAAACTGGTGTGATAGGGCTAGCTGGCTCTAATTTGTACTCGGCCAACTACTATCTGATCCTATTGAGTCACAAGATAAGGATAAAATCTCAGGTAGTGGGATATACAGGAAACTGAGATCCCCTATCCCTTCCCAGCATCTATTGCAGGAGGAGACAGTTTCTCCAAGTTCAAAACAACCTTGGTTCAACCTTGGAGGGTTCCCAGGTGGACTGCTCAAGTTGATAGTTCTAAAAGCAATTATCCTATGCAGTATAAAACACTACTCAACTGTGAAAGTTCAGTTGGTGACCAGCAACCTGTGGTAGGATTCCACAGGCAGTTCCGACTCAAATACCCAAGATGCTGGAGTTTGGCTCTCTCTGTTGGTCAAGGGGACAGGAAGGTTTGCTCAGGCCAAGAGTCAGGCCAGATGAATTGGTGCTTACTTCCCAGCCCTATGCCATAGCCTTGTCTTGCCACTAGTAGCCCCACAGTGCTATGGTCCGGCTCCCTTCAGTGGGTGGAAGAGACAGGGATATGGGCCTGCCTGAAACAGGGGAGATCAGTGCCAACTCTGTGTGATAATCTGCCACCAGAGCAACTTCATGGGTCTGGAGCCTGCCTCTCTGGCTTCCTCTAGTGTTCAATGGCTTCTCCGCCCCAGGCTGCTGCTGCGTGTTGGAGTTTGCGACTCTGTGGTGGCTATGCTCCACCACAGGCAGGCATATTATGAGACCACAACAGCTGGGATTCTATGCTGACACCGAGCTCACACTCTCATCTCAGTTCCAGCCGTGCCCCGCCCAGGCAGTACCACTGCAGCCATACCCCCAGTTCATGGAGCCTGTGTTTTTGTCCCAGTTTTGATTCGCCAGTGGCTGCCCCTATGGTAGAGGTCTGGCTCTCTCTGGTTGCCAAGGGAAATGGGAAGTATGATCCAGGGTGTGAGCCTTGTTGCTCTGGCCACCACTACGCTCTGCCACAGGCCATGTTGCTCCCTCTCCCACTTGGCTCCCTCAGTCCACAATCCCCACTTTACACCCAATGCAGCTATTTCAGCACAGACTTGTAGCAGACAGTGCAATGCCCATACTTCTCAAGATACCTGCCCAACAATCTGGACTGAGCAGGGAACAGGCTTCCAGACTGAAGGGTTGGGGTGGAGGGATGTGCTGTGAGTTCAGAATTGTGGGTTTATGTTCAGTTTTATGCTAGGCAAGAGAATGCCTAGGCTCAAAAGTGGGATCTCTCTGGGGAATAAGATCCTGTTTTTAGCGACTCTCTCCCATGGGATAAAAAAAGAGATGTGAACTCTACTCACTTGTTTGTAGAAAGTTCACTGCCAGCAGTTCTCATGGGGGAGGGGACTCACATCCACTTGGGGATAGGTTTTGTACCTGTGGTTTATTTCCTTAGTGTTGTAGCTCACCTCCACATTGGTGATGTGCATTCCTCAATTTTCTCTCCTAGCTCAGCTCCAAACTATCAGCTTTATTGAAGAACTTCTGTCCTTTATCTCTCCTTCTGGACGGGAGCCTCTGGAAAGTTGGCTCTAGTTGGCCGTCTTGTCGTAATATATTTTTAAAAGATTTTCTTCCTGTTCAAGGACTATGGGATGTCTGGATATTTGTTTATTCAGGTCTCTTTATATGGTTTTGATATATTTTTTAAAAAAATAATTTTTCATTGTACCACCTATTATTTGGCATTTTATATTTTTTTGTGGCAATTGTGAATGTCTTTCCATTTCAATTTTTAATTGTGTATTGTCAGTATAAAACAAATCTTGTCTTGTTCCTGAACAATTTACTAAATTTTCTTATCCCAATGGCTAATTTACTTGGTTATCTTGGGTTTTTCTAGGTATACAATCACAGTATCCTTAAATAATATAAATTTTAACTCACATTCTAAAATGTATACCACATATTTAATTTTGTTTTCTTACCACATTATCTCTAAACAAAATACCAATTATAAATAGAAAAAAATGTTTTTGTATACTAAAGCTCCATATTTATGGAAAAAACCTAAATACTTTATAATCATTAACAGTGAACATTTTTGAGAGTATTTAATGATATGGAAAATGTTCCTCATGTGTTAATTTAAAAAAAATTATTTTGAGAATATGATCTAGTTGTTAAAACACACATAGACTCCCATATAGTCACAGAGCAAAAAAAAAAAAAAAGGCTGTGTGAATACTTGTCAGTACAGAAATTATTATTGTTAGAAGATAGAATTTTCCCCTTTTTAATATTTTAAGTAGTTCTAAAATTTCCATGGTAAGCATATATAATTGCCATGATCAGAATAAGACCATAAAAGCCTTTAAGTACAAGACAGCAAATTTGGGGGGAAATTCTGCCTGTCAGTAAGAAGTTTCTTACTTTGTATGTTCTAGCATTAAGTTCCCACATACTAAACTGCGAAGAGTTTTCCATAAAATGGCAGCTGCTCAACATCCTGTCTTTATGTTTCTATGACTGTAATTGCTACCTTTGCAGATTTGTGAAATGCTAGCTGTGCAAATCTCTTCGGTGCAAACTGACTCTTGTCAGTGGCATCTGAAATATATATGTGCTGCAAAATGCATTTACAAAATGGCTACCTCCTTGGATATGGGTAAAGGAAAGAAACAGTTTCTGCTGAGTGCTGTCTAGAAGACTATTTATTCCCTGTTACTTAGAGTCCATTCCCCACCTCTGTCCCTATAGATCCTTTTTCTGCTTTCCCTGCCATCAGTCATCTCCTTAGCTGACACAATTGTACTTAAAACTGTCCCTTTGCAGTTTTGCTGGTGCTTTATTCTATTTCATGCAGGTTATAAAAGTGGTTATCACTTTTGTACTCCAGTGGAATTAAAGAACTTTCAATCTCATCTGTTATAGCCTTTGCTTACTCTTCCTACGGAGATTTTATTTAGGGAAGATGTTCACCTGCGTTTGTTATTAGCTGTGAGTTTGCCAATCTAACCCATACGAGCACCTTAAATACTGAGAATGGAGGTTCCTTAGACTTTTTAGTCTGTGGAGCTTTCTTTCTTTCTTTCTTTCTTTCTGTCGTTCTTTCGTTCTTTCTTTCTTTCTTTCGGTCGTGCTTTCTTTTTTTTTTTTTTTTCCCTAGTGGGAATAGGGTAGGGGAAGATGAAGGTTAAGGAAACCAGAGTCAAGGTTGTTAAAGTCCCATTAGGTAAAATGTAAGACAAGTATGAATGTATAAACTTTTCTTCAAGCTCTTAGAATATGGATATATCCCTTAAGCTATTTGATTTTGTGTCAGAAAACCTAAATTATTTTGTTAAAAAGTATTTTCACGGAAATGTTAATTCTTTATTTAAACAGAATGCTACATACTGAGTGTGTGCCCTTGCTTTGAGAAAATCAGAAACATCCATCATTCTGATAAACGTTGTATAATTTGGACAATATTTTCTTCCTTTTCTTTTATTTCCTGACAGAGATGTTGCTATTAAAAACAAACTGTTGCTTTGTAAAAGCCCATATTCTGTTATGTGGTGTTATTTATACAAAGTCTAATAAAACATTATGCTACTAATCAAAGGTGATAGATGCAAAACATTGTTTTGTCTTCTGGCACTATGGATTATGCTAATAGCCATCTGCCCATAATTGATATTTTGTTCTTCAGTCACAGAAAAATAAACATAAGCAACTATAAAAGACAACTTTTTTGTTGTGATAGATGCTTATACAATTGTCTTTTGTTCTCCATTATGTTTTTCATAATTTCCTAATTAATTATTTAGTAGTATAATACTTTTTACAGCACTAAGACTGTCACTGCATGCCAAATAAAGATTTGAAATATATAGTATATACACAATGATGTCATCCCTAATATCCTCACCATGCAGGTTGGAAAAAACAAGCCAATTTAAGACATTTGGGGATGACATTTTTTTTCCTGTTTTCACACGTTAGAGGGTAACTCATACTTTAGATTCCTGTGGAGTAAGAATTTGTAATAAAAAAAGCAATCCAGAAAAATATAGACTTAATAGCTATAGTGGAAAATTAATTAAGGCAATGTCACCTTGGATTTTGCAAACAGCCCTAGATTAGAGGGAAACTCATTTTCTATAAGGAATTCATCTGCAACTCCACAATAAAAGGCTCCCTTTGCAGGTGTCCCTGGATGTAATTGTGGTTATATGCAATAAAAAAAAATTCATCGTGTGTGTGAAAGGAAGTCCACTAAATACTACTAAATGCTAGAAGGTAATACAAAAGAAGTTAAAGATATGGTACTTACTCTAGAAGAATTTATGATCCACTTGGGAGCTGTACTCTACAACTTAGGAACATTTGTAAGCAAGACATCCAGGTAAACTGATAGACACTGTAAGTGCTGGAAAGTAGAGACTTGTGATAGGATTGCCACCAGAAACTGATAACTATTTTTAAAAAGTCTAATGTCACCAAGAAGACAAGTTAAAACTTTCCTGAGATCTCTGGAACCTGCACATACGAAGTAAATAGAAGGTCATGGTATGGTCCTCTGTCAACAATAACAAAAAATCCTTCATTAATACTTGAAATAGCATCATTGGCAATTCATGTCTTTGAATTAAGAAATCCCTTCCCCATGAATTTGGTATGATTGGGGCATTCAGAGAGGCTAAATAATGTGGTTTGGTTGTCATAGTAAGTGGTCCAACACACATCTCTATACATAACTTCTAATTACAAATATCATGCTCATATGAATATCACAAGAAGAGGTATGTACATGATGAATTCAGCTCATTTTTCTGTCATACTGTTCTTTTCTCATTGATGCCTAATATATTAATAGCATTATATATTGAATACAAATCTTTTGATTTTCATACATATGGCAAGTATATTTCCCATTTGTAGTTTTTTTTTTTGGTTTGTTTGTTTTTACCTTATTATTTTCATGTTGTCAAACATGAAAATGTTCTTCTGTGTATTATGAGTTTGATTTAATGTATGGATAGGACTATCCTACTCCAAGATTGCACAAGTATAGTCATTCCTTGGTTGATTGCACTTTGCCTTATTATGCTTCACATATTGTGCGTTTTTCACAAATTGATTTGAGGCAACTCCTCATGAAGCAACTCTATTGCTGCTATTTTTCCAATGATATGTGATCACCTGGAGTTTCTGTATTACATTCTGGTAATTATTGCTATATTTAAAACTTATTCATTATTTCTATATCTGTAATGGTGATCTGTGTTCAATGATCTTTAATATTTATATTATTATTGTTTGAGGCACCACAAGCTGCACTCATATAACATGGAAAATGTAATCAATAAACATTCTGTGTGTTTTGCCTGCCCCACTAATTGGCTATAACCTCTTCTCTCCCCCTCTCCTTGGGCCTCCCTATTCCCTGAGACACAACCATATTGAAATGAGGCCAATTGATAAATCTACAATGCCCTTTAAATGTTTAATTGAAAGAAAGAGCCATATGTCTCTCACTTTAAATCAAAAGTTAGAAATGCTTAAGCTCAGTGAGGAAGGCATGTTGAAAGATAAGAAAGGCTGAAGCTAGGCTTCTGCTGTCAAACAGTTAGCCAAGCCACCCTTAGTGCTGATACAGAGAAAGTTTTAATGGTCTGGATAGAAAATCAAAAAAACATTACCTTAAGCCAAACCCTAATCCAGAGCAAAGCCCTAACTCTCTTCAATTTTATGAAGTCTGGGAGAGGTAAAGTTGTAGCAGAAAATATAGAGTAAGCAGAGTTTGGTTCATGAAGTTTAAGAAAATAAGCTGTGACCATTACATAAAAGCACAGGGTGAAGCAGCAAATGCTGTTTCAAGCTACAGCAAGTTATCAAGAAGACCACACTAAACAACTGATTTTTAGTGTAGATGAAAAAGCCTTCTACTGGAAGAAGATGCCATCTAGGGCTTTTTTTAGCTAAAGAGGAGAAATCAATGCCTGTGTTTAAAGCTTCAAAGGATAATGCAACTCTCTTGTTAGGGGTTGAAACATCTGAAAACATTGAGTTGAAGTCTTTTGCATTTACCATTTTGAAAATCCTAGGACCCTTGGAAATCTACTCTTTCCCTGCTTTATAAAAGAAATAACAAAACCCTGGTGACAGCACATTTGTTTATAGCATGGTTTACTGAATGTTTTAAGCTCACTATTGAGACATACTGATAAAAAAACCAACAAACATTTTTGAAAATGTTCAAATTCATTGGCAGTACAGCTAGTCACACAGGAGTTCTGACAAACATATACAAGAAGATTAATGTTGTTTTCATGCATGCTAATACAACCCATTCAGCAGCTGACAGATGAAGTCTTAGCATTTAAGAAGTACATTTGGTAAGACTATAGCTGCCAAAGATAGTGATTCCTCTCATACATATCAGCAAAGAAACTTGAGAACCTTCTGGAAAATATTCACCATCCCAAATACCATTAAGAACATTTGCGATTCATTGGAGGAGGATGAAAATATCAATATTAACAGTAGTTTAGAAGAAGTTGATTCCAGTCCTCTTGAATGACTTTGAGAAGTTCATGAATTTAGTGGAGAAAGTTACTGCTGATGTGATAGAAACAGCGAGGGAACTAGAATTAGAAGTGGAGGATGAGGATGTGACTGAATTGCTGTGGTCTCATAATAAAACTTTAATGAGAGCCAGGGCGCAATAGTACATGCCTGTAACCTCAGGTACTCAAGAACCTGAGGCGGGAGGATCATTTTGAGCCCAGAAGTTCTAGATCAAGCCTTCAGTGAACTATGAACTTACTTCACTCCAGCAGAATAGGGAACAGATTGATACCTCTGTCTCTGAAATAAAGAGCATTCAATAGAGGAGTTGTTACTTCTTATGGATGCACAAAAAAGTGGTTCCTTGACATGGAATTTGCTCATGGTATATGCTATGATTATTCTTCAAACAACAACAAAGGATTTAGAAATATTCCTTATACTTAGTTGATAAAGCAGTAATGGGGATGGAGAGTATTGACCCTCATTTTGAAAAAAGATCTACTGTGAGTAAAATGCTATCGAATAGCATCACATGCTCCAGAGATATTTTTTGCGAAAGGAAGAGTCAACTGATGTGGCAAACTCCCCTGTTCTCTTAGTTTAAATATGCATACTTATTATGTATCCATAACAATTACAAATTTAAAAATAAAAAAAAGAAATCACCATAGATATCTTACCTTTCAGTAACCACCACCTTGGTCAGTCAGCAGCTATCAACATTGAGGGAAAACTCTCCACCAGCAAAAAAGATTATGACTGTCTGAAGTCAGATTGTTAGTATTTTTTAGCAATAAAATATTCTTAATTAAGGTATATGCATTTATTTTTAGACATAATTCTGTTGCACAATTAATAGACTGCAGTGGTATAAACATAAATTTTATGTGCACTAAGAAACCAAAAAAAGTATGTGTCACTCACTTTATTGATATATCCTTGGTCAGTATAACTGGTCAGTACCTAAACCTGCAATTATCTCTAAGACATGCTTCTATTCTCATATATTTTCTTCTATTTCTTTCATAGTTTTAATTTTTATATATGCATTTCCAATATGTGTTGATTTTTGCTTGTGGTATGTGTATATGACATCAAGTAGAAAATGTAATTTTGCTTCTGTTTTTCCCTCCCCCTGAGATAAGTAACATGTTGTCATATCATTATTTCTTTAATGGTGATATCAAATGAAATATTTTCCATATACTAAATTCCAACATTTCTACATTTGTTTTGATTTTGGACTCTCTATTTAATTAATATATTTGCCTATTATTCCTCCAGGATCATACTGTTTTTACTGTGGGGAGTTCATAGATTTTTATATCTGTAGGTCAAGATCCACTCAATAAATTTTCTCTTTCACAAAAATATTAGAAGAAACTTGTAAAATCAACATTCATAAATCGGTAGCCTTTATATACACCAACAATAGTCAAGTTGAAAAAACAGTTAAGGACTCTATCCCATTCACAGTAGTGCCAAAGAAGATGAAATATTTGGGAATTTACCTAAAAAAAGATGTGAAAGATCTCTATAAAGAGAACTA
>CAUYPK010111205.1:0-25238 GCA_963574355.1 Loris lydekkerianus | reverse complement strand
TCATGTTTACATGGATGGAGCTGGAACATATTCTCCTTAGCAAAGTATCCCAGGAATGGAAGAAAAAGTATCCAATGTACTCAGCCCTACTATGAAGCTAAACTATAGCTTTCGCATGAAGGCTATAACCCAACTATACCACACGACTATGGGGAAAGGACCAAGGAAGAGGAAGGGAGGGGGGAGGTTTGGGTGGAGGGAGGGTAATGGGTTGGGCCACATCTATGGTGCATATTTTTATCTATAATAAAACAAAAAATAAAAATAAATAAAATAAAATAAAATAAATAAAACATAATAAAAAAAAAAAAAAAAACAAAGATGAGGGGATACCTGGGCAGCTGTTGGTCACATATTTGTATTTGGGGGCAGTGCCTGTGGCTCAGTGAGTAGGGCACCGGCTCCATATACCAAGGGTGCCAGGTTCAAACCCAGCCCTGGCCAAACTGCAACAAAAAAATAGCCAGGCATTGTGGCAGGTGCCTGTGGTCCCAGGCAGTCGGGAGGCTGAGGCAAAAGAATCACCTAAGCCCAGGAGTTGGAGGTTGCTGTGAGCTGTGACGCTACAGCACTCTACCGAGGATGACAAACTGAAACTCTGTCTCTAAAAAAAAAACAAACCAAAAAACAAATTTGTATTTGGCCTCCTGTTTCCTCCCTTTCTCAAAGCCTTTCTGCTTAGCTCACTTGCCTATGAGGCATGAGACGTAGCACCCTTCAGGCCGGAAGTGGGTGTCCTGCCACCATGACCTACTCCCAGTTTTATGGCTGTGACTCAGCCTTCACCCAGCTGAGGGCTCTTCTAGCCCCACATCCACCCTCCCTTGGCACTGGCTCACATTCCAGCTCCACCACCAGCCTGCTCTTCTCAACAAGCCAGAGGGCAGCAGGCAGGACAGGGCACACCCAGCAACAGTTATGTCATCATCACTGCTAACATTAGTAGGACGGCAACGGGGGCTGGGCCTAGGTGCTGGTGCACAAGCTCAGCCGCCAGGCAGATTGGCATAACTGTTCCCCCATGTCACCATCTGCAAGGAAAGAGACTTAGAGAAGTGAAGGAGCTAACCCAAGACCACACAACCAGAAGGTGGGCAGGGCTGTCCTCAGGGCCTCAAATTCCAGAGCCCAGGCTTTGAGCACCAATGTATTGCAAATTTTTAAAACTTCTTTATTTTCCCAATGCCACAACACCCCCCCACACAGGCTGGGGCAACTTGCCCTGGTGACCAGGTGTGCTGATGACATAAGCCTATCCAGCCTTCCCCTGATGGTGACCAAGTTATGTCCAAGCATCTCAACAATATCCCCTGTAAGTCTCCCCCAGTCAAGGCACTGGCCCCCAGGTCTCTCTCTTGGCTGCCCACCTGCTGGGTGGAGCCAGCTCCCACCGGGTCCTCCCATCCAGCCCCCTATGGGGTGTCCCATCCTCCCTCTCTGGACCCTTGAGGATAACCAACCCCAAGCCTTTCCTTGTGTGTGCCTCTCTGAGTGTGATTGCCTGTTAGAATGGCCTCAGAGGCCCCCGCAAACTGTCCTGCAGCTGGCCCAGCACCCAGCAGCCCCCACCACACATTCCTTCTGCTGCACATCTGTCTTCAAGACACACATCAACTATACTCTGGATCACCTCACGGCCCCTAAATACTTCCCAAAAGTATTTTAGCCTGAAAATACTTTGTGCCACTCCTAAATCTTCCCTTCACGAGACCAAACTTCTTTTGATATTCTCACCACCCCTCGCTAGCCTTCTGGTATTTCTCTGGCCTGTGTGTTGCTCTAGCATTTTCCAGAAATGGTTCACCAAGTGACCATGGAGGGCCCTGAGCATGGAGGACAGAATGGCACTCCTACCCTCAAGTTCCCCCTTATCTCAGCTCAGGGGTGCATAGCAAAGACCCAGAGCACAGGAACACCACTGGAAGAGGGTGTGGACCCCCCAAATGAGTGGCACCCTGGGTTCCTCTGTTCATTCAGCTGTCATTTGTCAAGTGCCTGCTGCATGCCACGTCAGGGCCAGGTGTGGGCTCGTGGTTTTAGGGGAAGAAAGCAGGAAGGCAAGCCAGTGCCCTAGATGGATTCAGAGAGCAGTCAGTGCTTTGCAGGAAACAGGAGAGTGATAAGAGAGCCAGACTAGAAGGACCTCGGGAAAGCCCCTCTGGGAAGGCCAAGGACAGGCTGCTGCAAGTGATATGAAGGAACAGGCCTTCCGAAGATCAGAGAGCAGAGAATTCTGACTGCCCCTGTATAGGCCCTGAGCTCTGCACACTCACAGATTGATTGTGGTGTCTCCAGGGAAACCAGCAAGAACAGGAGGGAGAATGTAGTGGGAGAGGAAGCCAGAGAGGGGTGAAGCGCTGGGGTTTATTCTACATTCCAGGGGAGGGCCTTGGAGCACACCAGGGCTCTGATAGGATTTGACTTATGCCTTAACATCTAAGATAAAGAAGAGACTAGCATTGGCTAGGTGCCCATAGCACAGCAGTTACAGCGCCAGCCACATGTACCGAGGGTGGTGGATTTGAACCCAGCCTGGGCCAGCTAAACAACTGCAACAACAAAAAATAGCCAGGCATATGACAGGCACTTGTAGTCCCAGCTACTTGGGAGGCTGAAGCAGGAGAATTGCTTAAGCCCAACAGTTTGAGGTCGGCACTCTACCGAGGGTGAAATAGCAAGACTCTATCTCAAAAAAAAAAAAAAAAAAGGCTCAGGGCCTGCAGCTCTGTGAGTGGGGCGCCGGCCACATACACCGAGGGTGGTGGGTTCAAGCCTAGCCCAGACCTGCTGAACAACAGTGATAACTGCAGCCAAAAATGGCCGGGCGTTGTGTCAGGCGCCTGTGGTCCCAGCTGCTCGGGAGGCTGAGGCAGGAGAATCGCTTGAGCCCAGGACTTTGAGGTTGCTGCGAGCTGTGACACCGTGGTCCTCTACCGAGGGTGGCATAGTGACACTCTGTCTCAAAAAAAAAGAAAGATAAAGAAAAGAAAGTGGATCTGAGGTCAGCAGGGTCTGGGAGTAGGAATGGGGAACAACTGCAAATGGGCGAGAAAGATCTTGCGGGGGTGACGGAAGTGCTGTAAAAGTGGACTGTGGCGATGGTTGCACAATTCTGTAAAACTGCTAAAAATCACCTAACATGAGTGAGTTTATGGTATGTGAGTTGTACCTCAACTCAGCTATTCAAAAAGACGCTTTCTCTTCATGCACCCACTGAATCTTTGTGCGTGTGTGTGTGCGGGCGTGTATGTGTATGCCACTGGATCTTTGTGCGTGTATGTGTGTGTGTGTGTGTGTGTGTGTGTGTGTGTGTGACAAAGTCTCACTCTGTTGCCCAGGCTGGAGTGCTATGGCATCAGCCTAGCTCACAGCAACCTCAAACTCCTGGGTTCAAGCGATCCTCCTGCCTCAGCCTCCTAAGTAGCTGGGACTACAGCTCTGCCCGCCACAATGTCCAGCTAATTTTTTTCTATTTTTAGTAGAGACGATCTTGCTCTTCCTCAGGTTGGTCTCAAACTCCTGACCTCAAGCAATGAACTTGACTTCCCAGAGTGCTAGGATTATAGGCGTGAGCTACTATGCTCAGCCACTCATTAGATCTTATGCTCCATAAGGCCAGGGGCTGTCTCCTTTTGTGGAGCAAAATGTCCCAGATGTCTAGAACAGCTCAGGACACACAAGGAGCAGCCAGGAAACTGCAAGGAATGAGTGAAACTTATAAGACGTCACCACCTTGAACTGAGTGCACAGCCCCTCCTGGAACCCCCTTTTTTCTCTGATACCTATTGTCACTTGAAAGACTTGTCTATGCAACTAAGGCACTTCCTCATGGACCTGACTACCACACTGTGTCAGAGCTCTCCCAAGGCCACCCCAGATGTCAGCCATGAAGTCCAAGGCCATCTCTCAGGCCCTAACCAGGGATACTTTCCTATATTCCTGGGGCACCCTCCCCCCTCATCAGGCAATTTCAGTCTCTTCCACAAAATCCCTTCCTCTCTGAAACATCCCCCAACTCTGTGTCCCTGTCCAGCACCAGGCCCTCATATTGTCCATGTGACATCCCATTTGAGTGTCCCTGAGATTCCTCAAACTCAACGTCTCTAATATAAAAGCTGTAAGGCCAGGTGCAGTAGCTCATGACTGTAATCCCAGCACTCTGGGAGGCCAAGGCAGGTGGATTGCTTGAGCTCAGAAGTTCAAGATCAGCCTGAGCCAGAGTGAGACCCCTATCTCTAAAAATAGCGAGGTGTGGTGGCACCTGTAGTCCCAGCTACTAGGGAGGCTGAGGCAGGAGGATCTCTTGAACCTAAGAGTTTGAGGTTGCTGTGAGTTATGACCCCACACCACACTACACAGGGTGACAAAGTGAGATTCTATCTCAAAAATAAATAAATAAATAAATAAACAAATAAATAAAGTTGTAGTCTTCCCTTGACCCCAGCCTCCTCCCCCCCCAATCCCTCGGAGCACCATGGAACCTCCATCTAGAAACCCAGGCATCCTCCCTGAGACACCTGTGTACCTAAAAGAGTTTGCTTACACATCCAGCTTTCCCACAGAGTTTAATTCTTACTCTGAAAGTTCTGATTTCCTTTTAACCAGTACAAGATACAGGAAGGGAAGCAAACCAGTGACTTTCTCGTGATCTGTTTGTTACCTCAAAGCAGTATTACTCCATAACCACAAGTAACATTACCTCTCTGATCAGCTGCTGGAAAGTAATTAAGGCAACTTTGCAAAGTTTACCTACTTTTAGTTTGAAGGCTCCAACCCATTTTACATATACGCCCCCTGCTGGGCCACTGAGAACTGTTCCTGGCTCTGCGGGTACCCTCTGCCAGGTGCACAGGCTCCCTGGCACACTCCCACCCGGCCCCTTTTCCACAGTGTCCTGCCTTAGTCCCTGTCCTCATCAGCCACATCCACTGCTGGGCCTCTGTCCAGACTCTCCCCACCTGCACAATCCTCTGGACCACTCCCAAAAGCACATCTCTTAAGAATACAGATGTCATCATTCCATTCCTCAAAAACACTCAATGGGCCTGGGTGAGGTGGCTCACACCTGTAATCCCAGCAATCTGGGAGGCCAAGTAGGGTGGATTGCCTGAGCTCAGGAGTTCAAGACCAGCCTGAGCAAGAGCAAGACTCCATCTCTACTAAATATAGAAAAAATAGCCAGGCATTGTGACAGGCACCTGTAGTCCCAGCTACTTGGGAGGCTAAGGCACGGAGATCACTTGAGCCCAAGAGTTTGAGACTACTCTAAGCTATGTCCCCATGGCACTCTACTCAGGGAAATGGAGTGAGACTCTATCTAAAAAGAAACAACAAGCTGGGTGTTGTGGCAGGTGCCTATAGTCCCAGCTACTCGGGAGGCTGAGGCAAAAGAATCACCTATATCCAGGAGTTGGAGGTTGCTGTGAGCTGTGATGCTATGGCACTCTACTGAGGGTGATAAAGTGAGACTCTGTCTCTAAAAAAATACATAAATAAATAAATAACAAAAAAAACATTCAGGCTTGGAGGGTGGCGAGGAAGGTGGTGGCACAGTGGTTGTGGTGCCAGCCACCCGCACTGAGGGTGGTGGATTTGAACCCGGCCCAGGCCTGCTAAACAACAATGACAATTGCAACAACAACAAAAAAAATAGTTCGGCATCATGGTAGGTGCCTGTAGTCCCAGCTACTTGGGAGGCTGAGGCAAGATAATTGCTTAAGCCCATGAGTTTGAGGTTGCTGTGACGTATGACACTATGGCACTCTACCAAGGGGGACATAAACTCTGTCTCAAAAAAAAAAAAAAAAAATTCAGTGGCTCCTATGGAATTGGTCCAAATTCTATTTTTTTTTTTTTTTAAATAGACAGAGTCTCACTTTATCACCCTTGGTATAGTGCCGTGGCACCACAGCTCACAGCAACCTCCAACTCCTGGGCTTAGGCGATTCTCTTGCCTCAGCCTCCCGAGTAGCTGGGACTACAGGTGCCCGCCACAACGCCTGGCTATTTTTTTTTTGTTGTAATTTGGCCAAGGCTGGGTTAAAATCCGCCACCCTCCATATATGGGGCCAGCGCCCTACTCACTGAGCCACAGGTACTGCCCCAGAATTGGTCCAAATTCTTTAGCCAGACACCCACAATCCTTCATAACCTAACCCTGAATCATTGGGAAATTGACCCCCACTCTTTCCCTCTCCTGTGCAGTTTTCCCTCACTCTCTTAAGATGCAGCTTGAGCTGCTCCTCCTCCCAGAAGCCACCTTGGATCACCCAGCCAGCCGGATCAGAATTGTCGGAGCACTTCCTGTGCACACTACTTCTCTGGCACTGATCCTGCACTCTCCTTGTGCACATATGTTGGTAAACTCCTTGAGGGCTAGAACCAGGTCTTTTTTTTTTTTTTGAGACAGAGTCTCACTATGTCACCCTTGGTAGAGTGCTGTAGTGTCACAGCTCTCAGCAACCTCCAACTCCTGGGCTTAAGTGATTCTCTTGCCTCAGCCTCCCAAGTAGCTGGGACTACAGGCGCCCGCTACAACACCCAGCTTTTTTTTTTTTTTTTTGGTTGTAGTTGTCATTGTTGTTTGGCAGGCCTGGGCTAGATTCAAACCCTCCAGCTCCAGTGTATGTGGCTGGCGCCCTAGCCATCGAGTTACAGGCACCGAGCCAGGAACCAGGTCTTAAAACAAAAGTTACAGCAAAAATTTTAACTAATACTCATTTGACATTTTTTTCAGCCTTTATCTTCCCTTCCTCATCATGGCCGTGTGAGGTAGTGGGGCACAGTTTACAATTGACACTGAGCAAGTGAGGAAGCAAAGCTCAGAGAAACGAAATAACTTGCTTGCAGTCACACAGCCAGCAAACTGCAGGGCAGGCAGAGAGTCTGGATCTTCTGACACCTGATTCTGTCATTACCCCAAGCAGAATCTCTTATATATCTTCTGATTTCCCAAGCCTTACATGTGGTGAATGATTGTCAGTGTTTATCAATTTTATAATCTCCAGTTTCACCCCTCAATTTTACCCCACTGCCATTGTGACCAGAAGTTTCCTGCTAATACAGCCTCAGTCTCCACCTCTGCCTTTCCGATTCAGACACAGCACCTTGTGCTGGGAAGAACTAAGTGCTAAGTCACACATGACTGGTTCCACAGCAGCCTCTGCCTTTCGCCAGATACGTGACCTTGGGGAGTCCCTGCACTCCTCTGGACTTGCTCCCCCTTTGAAGGACTGCACCTGTGAGGGCCAAGTCTTTCTCCTATGGCAACATCCTTGGTTAAGGTCTTGATTTTTTTAAAAATATGTAATATGTATGTTTGTTTACATGTACATAATATATATATATATATATATATATATATACACACACATATACAGCCTTTCAACATATTTATGTATATGTATACTGCTACTATAAATCCCTCCTTCCTTTCTCCCTCTCTTCCCACTCTTTTTCCCTGGGAAGAGTGCCCTGCATCATCACACCTCATAGCAACATCCTGCCTCAGCGTTCTGAGCAGCTGAGACTACGGCTGAATGGCCAGCTACAGAGGCCCTCTGGTTGGAGGGTGGCGAGGAAGGCGGTGGCACAACAGAGGCCTCGATCCCTGAAAGTCAGCTGGAGGACAGCTCCCTCTCCCCATAAGGAAGAGACTGTCCCCTCCAGGAGCAGGAGGAGCTGCTGGGGCCGCCGCCGCCGCGCACGTTCCTTCTCCTTGCCGGCCGACCCCATCCTGCAGGGGGCCAAGTTTTTGCTGCAGCAGCTGAGGGCTGGGCGACCAGCACGCAGAAGGGACTGAGGACTCACCACACAGCCCCGAAGGCTGCTGCGCCAAATGCAAGAAGCGGGTGCAGTTCTCGGACACGCTGGGGCTGAGCCTGGCCAGCGTGAAGCACTTCAGCGAGGCCGAAGAGCCGCAGTTGCCGCCCGCAATGCTCTCGCGCCTCCACAGCTTCCCCATACGGGCCGAGGACCTGGAGCAGCTGGGGTCCTGTTGGCCATGGCGACTGCAGCCACCTTCCCAGCTCCGACCTCGGGCGCGGAGGTGAAAGACTCTGGCCGGTGCTCTGCTGCCTCGGGCCCAGGGCCATGACCATGTGCTACACTTTTACCGAGTGGCGCTCTTGCCTGGACGTGCGGGCCGAGCTGCAGCCCAAGCCCCCAGAGCCTCAGACCCAGAGGAGCCGTCGAGGGACGCCAGACCAGGGTCTGAGGAAGCTGAGAAAGAGCTGGGCACCGAGCACTTCCACTCTCGCTGTGCCTGCCCCTAGGCCTGCAGCCTGAGGATGCAGAGGAAGCAGGTGCACACAGCATAGCCATTCACTTCGCTGTCTGTTACCGCTGTGCACAGGACCAGTACTGGGACCGCAACACGGGGGCCAACAACACCCTGGGCTACGCTGATGCGCCCTGAGCCCCAAGCGCTTTGAAGGGCTGTGGGGCAGCCGCCCTCGAGGGCCTTGCTGAGGCTTTACTGAGTATTCGATTTTTGTTTTAATTTAGTGCACCCCAAAAGCTTTGTGGAAATGCAATTTGTAAAGGTAAAACAATTATACCACTGCCCCCTTCTAGCCAGGCCCAGGCCTGTCTGGTCCTCCCTCCACTTTGCAGCTAAGGCAGCAGCCCCTGCACAGTGACACCAAGGCAGCTCCCTTCTCCAGCCACTTCTCAGGTCCTACCACCTATGACACACTTGCCACTCACAACACCTGTAGCACCCAATGAAGAAAAAATGTGTTTAACCTGTTGTCCACGGATAAACAGGCCTTCTGCCAACCTTGAGGAAGAATTCAATCTTTCTTCATACTTGGCCATGTCCACACTAGTGAAATTACCCATGATAATGTTTCTCATAGTCTCCTGTTCTACCCCCAAGGCCCGCCGGGAGCAGCCCTATGGGGGAGCAGGTTGGTGATGGCTTGTTGCAAAAATAGAAAAGAAAGATGGGCGCAGTGGCTTACTCCCGTAATCCCTGCACTCTGGGTGGCCAAGGATTTGAGGCTGCTATGAGCTAGGCTCACGCCATAGCACTCTATCCAGGGCCATGGAGTAAGATTCTGTCTTAAAAAATAATAGTAATAATAATTTTTTCTTGAGACAGAGTCTCACTTTCTTTCTTGAATAATCAAGTAAGTTTAAACATGAAGAAAAGCAAAACATTGGCAGGCAGTGAGAGCCTGGGCTACTTCAGAAGAGGCCACAGGCCCCCAGGCTTATTTCTGCCAACAGGGCGCTGACGGCCTTGGCAGGAACATGAGCAGAAACTGGGAGGACTCCCACTGAGGAGCACCCAGAATGCTCCTGTGAACAAAAATAGGAATGCTTTTCTTTTCTTTTTTTTTTTTTTTATTTGCAGTTTTTGGCCAGGGATAAGCTGGGTTTGAACCCGCCACCCCTGGTATATGGGGCTGGCGCCCTACTCCTTTGAGCCACAGGCGCCACCCTTTTCTTCTTCTTATTTTTTTATCTCTCAAATTTCTTTTACCAGAGAATGCTAGTTTTAACTTACCATATGAGATGCACTATGATCCAGGGCAAATCAGAAAAGACTTAAAATCCCTCGTCTTGCTAAATGAGAAACAAGAATCAAAATTAGATGATGGTCCTGTTGGCTCACAAAGGGTCCTAAAGTGGCTACAGGCACTCCATTCGGGCACAGTTCAGGGTAGGTAAGTCTGGGGGCAGGGCCCCTCAACAGGGAGCTTGGCCCTTGGCCTAACCCCCCTGGACTGCAGGGGCTGCTGGCTAGAAGCTCAGAGGCCCAGGGCCAGCAGTGCTGGACACAGAGTGGCCATCTGGGGGCGGGGGAAGGGTGCCCCAGAGAACAGTCAGTGAGTTTGGGGCTGGTGGCCTCTGTGTACAGAGCCGTGTGAGCTGGGTAAACAGGCCAGCAGGGCAGGGAGATGGGAGCCTGGGCCAGAGGACCTCCAGACCCTGCCAAGCTCGGGACTCTCCATGGAGCATCCTGGAGAAGCACTGTGTGAAAGGGCAAAATAATACCACATTAGAAAAATCCTGTGGGCCAGAGCATGGAGCTCAGTTGTCTGCAGGCTGAGACTGGTGGGGACTCCAGCAGTGGCCTAGGTGGGAGGTGGTGAAGAAGGAAGACAGAGTGAGGAGGCTGTCACAGGCATGGGGACTGCCACGGGAGAGCCGCATCTCACTAGCATGTGAAAATCAAACCTATCAGACTGGGAAAATGACCAGATGGTGCAACCCTCAAGCCAGGCCCGGGGACCCACCCTATCAAGGAGGAAACTGTCATCCTGGACAGTTCCCAACAGAGCCCACTTTGGGGGAAACCAGCCAGGCTCTAAGCAGTGGTGTGTGCAGTCCTGCAGTTTCCCAAGGCCAGCTGTGGACACCGCACACTTCCCACCCATGTGTGTTCTGGAAGCTCTCAGAGGAAACATCTGCCCAGAACATGACATCACTAATGCGACATTTGACATAAATCCATTTAGCAGAGACTCGCCCTCACCTAGCAACCTGGCTACCAAATGAATAACCCTGTTCCTCCAAGGAGACTAGTTGCCCTGGAACCTCAGAGGCCCACATTCCCAGCCGGCCCCACCCTCCTCCCACAGCCATTGAGAGGCAAAAAAAAAAAAAAAACCAAAGTAACCGAGGGCTGGGGTTGTCAGGAGTGGTGGGTGGAAAAGCGGCAAAGATTAACAGGCATGTCTTTCCCTCTGTGTCTGGGGCTGAGGTCACCAGCCAGGAGGTCACACCCTTCCAGGTGAGGAGGGCAGGCAGGGTCCCTGCACCATGGCGCTGTTTACTGCTGAGGTAGAGGTCATTAATTCCCATTTTAGACCCTGGCAAACAAAGGCCAATGAGCCCAGAGGACAGCCATGGCTAACACACACACAGCCAGGCCCAAGCCCAAGTGTGACTCAGAGACCCAGTGCCACACCCTCCCTCAACTTCACAAACATTAAACCTAAACATGAAGGAATGCGCAGAATGCGCATCTCAGCCACGTGGTTGAGTCAGAGAAGCAGACAAATCCCCCAGAGCAGTTTTCTGTTTCTGGCTAAGCGCCCCCCACCCCCCACCCCATGGCATGCTTCCTTCACCTTGTGTTGTACCATCTGCATTTACTTATTTATCACTACCCCACCCTCTGCCATGTGCACTACAAAGGATCTGCTCCCTAATTGGCAATGAAATATCATTAAAGACCCGTGCATCACAGGACAGATGCCAATGACAAAAAAAAAGTTTGCACACATACGGTATGACGTGCTTACTCCACACGCCTCTTACAGGTGCTCAGCTGGAGTCAGGACCAGGGAAAGACCCAACCTGAAATATACATTCCGTGAGAGCAAAATCCTGCTACCAACATTGAAACAAAAAATAGGGCCTTTGTTTTTAATTTGGTGCAAAATATATATATTTTTTGAGACAGAGTCTCACTTTATCCCCCTCAGTAGAGTGCAATGGTGTCACAGCTCACAGCAACCTCCAACTCCTAGGGCTTAGGTGATTCTCTTGCCTCAGCCTCCCAAGTAGCTGGGACTACAGGCGCCCGCCACAACACCCAGCTTTTTTTTTTTTTTTTTTTTTTTTTATTTTGCCCGGGGCCAGATTCAAACCCGCCACCCTCAGTATATGGGGCTGGTGCCCTACCCACTGAGCCACAGGTGCCGCCTGGTACAAAATATTTTAAAATGTGTATACCTTGTAATAAACTAAATCCCAGGCCCAAAGCTGTGCGTTTCTGTCTACAAACCTAGTTTTATACGTTTATGGGAATCAGTTCTCCCAGCACTAATGAAACAGCCTCCAGACCTTTATTTATTTACAGGGCTCATGAAAGGAGAAAAGCTCTAGAAAAAGGACATTTCAAAATAGGTCTTCAGCAGGAGCCCAGGTAGAGTGAGTGGTCTCGACAAGGTCCAGGTGGAGTCACTTCCAGGTTGTGAGGACAGTTCTCCCCAAGTCTCTGGATCGACCGGTTCTGGGCCCCAGCGACTGGCCTGAGCGACTCCTCAGCTCCCGGTCAGCCCCTTCACCCTGGGCCAGTTCCTCATCGTACCTAGAAACAGAAGCAGCTACAAGATCACAGTGAGCTCCCATCCAGGAGTAGCAGCTACAAGCTCTGGGCTGTCATGTGGCAAACGTGACATCACCACTGTGACTGGGTCCTGGCTCCCCCAGCCCCACCTGACTCCAGCCCTGCCTCCCACAACTCTACCCAAGGCTATACCATCTATGAGTACAACCTCGTGGAGCTGTTACTATGGACAGTCCTCCCTGCCCACCCTGCAGGGGACATCTCATATAGGCCACCAGATCAAATTTGGCAGTGACCCCAAAGGAAATGAATGAGACGAACTTAAACCAGTCCAGGGTGGACAGGGACAGAACTCACTGTGCACAAAACACCTGTGTGCAGGGGTGACTAACTCCATTTCAGACTGGGAATGGGGGTGTGAGTAACCTGCCAGGAGGTTACTCACAAAGAGAAGCCCTACAGTTCACACTTGGCACAAGACTGCCTGTTTCCCGATTAATATTCAAGCTTCAGGCCATGGGAGTGCTGAGGAGATGCTGCACCCCAGTGGATCACGGCAGGGCAAGTCCCTGGCCTTTATGGCTGCAGAAGGTGCCCTGACCCAGGTCCCCGTGGGTGGTGAAATGCTGCCTGCACCTGGTGTGGAGTGGGGCCACCTACCCCGACTTCACACCACTCTCCAGACTTACATTCTGGAAGGCATCAGTACCCCCTCTTACTTGAGGAACTGGGCTCTACAGGCCTGCTCAGTGACCCAGGGTTAACATCTAGGACTCCTGACTCCAAGTTCAGAGCCCTTCATGCTGCAGAGGGACTATAAGAAGCTTCTCCATCCACTGTTAACCTATGTCCCAAGGTGTAAACATTGTCACCCTAATTAAGGACCCACATTACACGCAGACATCTATGTCAAACTCACAGGGACTCAGATGCTTGGTGACACTGCATCTAAATGCTAAATTTTGTTGACTTCAGAAAAAGGGTGTGATTCTATGTTTATTTCCAAAATTGCAATCTGTGGGCTGATTGCAAGTAAGGAAATAGGCCAGGCATGGGCTCATGTCTATAATCCTAGTACTCTGGGAGGCCAAGGCCAGTGGATTGTCTGAGCTCACGAGTTCAAGACCAGCCTGAACAAAAGCAAGACCTCATCTCTAAATAATAGCCCGGCATTGTGGTGGGTGCCTATAATTCCAGCTATTCCAGAGGCTGAGGCAAGAAGATCACTTGAGCTCAAGAGTTTGAGGTTGCTTTGAGCTACTGAGAGTGACAAAGTGAGATTCTGTCTCAAAAAAAAAAAAAAAGTGAGAAAATAAAAATGCATTTTCTGCCTTGGTCCCTATAGCACAGTGGTTATGGCTCCAACCACATACACTGAGGCTGGCAGGTTCAAACCCGGTCTGGGCCAGCTAAACAACAATGACAACTGCAACAAAAAATAGCCAGGCATTGTAGCGGACACCTGTAGTCCCAGCTACCTGGGAGGCTGGGGCAAGAGAATTGCTTAAGTCCAAGAGTTTGAGGTTGCTGTGAGCTGTGATGCTACAGCACTCTATGGAGGGAGACATAATGAGACTCTGTCTCAAAAAAAAAAAAAAAAAAAGAAAGAATGTATTTTCTTTCTTTCTTTTTTTCTTTTTTTTTTTTTTTTTTGCAGTTTTTGGCCAGGGATAAGCTGGGTTTGAACCCGCCACCCCTGGTATATGGGGCTGGCGCCCTACTCCTTGAGCCACAGGCGCCGCCCAGAATGTATTTTCTACATGGCGGTTCTGGTGGCTGAAAGAGAACAGGGGAAACAAGCCTGCATGCTGTCGCCCATGCGGCAGACACTCCAGGGACTACTGTACTGGGGTGGGGATGTCAGGATGATAACATGAGCCTTGCTCTCCTCCCTGGTTCTGGCTCTCCAAGGAGAGACGTGGCTGCAGTCCCTTCGAGACAATGAACCTGGGCAGAGGACATCCCAGGGCACTGAAGGTTCTGTCTGTGAGGGGATCTCCCAGGTTACACACCCCTGCCCCTGGGGACTGCTGAAGAACCCTGGACTCCCATTCCTATTATCTTCCTGTCTGCCTGTGACCATGTTACTGACTCAGGGGCTGGAGTGACAGCCTGCCTGGCTCATGGTCACCCCCAGGAGCTTGCTCATGGGCGGGGGATGAGAACCTGCTGTGAGGGGGTGGAGGAAGGACCACGAGCAGGAGCCAGTGCCCCTGAGCATGGGCTGCTTGCTCTGTGTTGCTTGAAAAACAAAACAAACAAAAGGGAGCATTTGGCAGGCAGCTGGCACCTGGACAGGCTGTTCTTGGGGACCCTTTGGCCACTTATGGAGCTAATGCAGAGAGAAACAAGCAGAGACGGGGTGGTTCTTCTAAGTTTCTATTCTAGAGGCTTCTCTTTTGGGTTTGACAAGCAGAATCTAGGCACAGGAAGGGTACAGCACAGCATTGTTTAAAAGGCTCTAAAGAGGCCTAAAATATTTCTAAATATTCCTTCATTTAAAATTTTAAATGGAATGCTGACTGTGCTTTGACAGCACATGTAAATGTGACCCTGACACACTCCCCTTCTGCCATCTCTTCTCTTCTGTTCCCTGCTCCCCCCCCCAGTGCGTGTTCACACAAATGCACAGGTGTCCCTCCACATCTCTCTGCTCATCCAACCCCGAGGTCCTCAGCACAACTCTGAGTCAGCCACCCAACATCCACCACAGAAATGAACCATCCTTCATTCAGCCACTGTCCTCCTGATGGGATTTGCTCCCCTTCTGTCACTACAAACATGCTGCTCGACTGCTGTAAGCCTTTGTTTCCACATCTGTAAAATGGAGCTAATATTCCTACTTACTTCACAAGGTTGCCAGGGAAAGCAACGTGAGAACGTGCATAAAGCACTTGGCACAGCTCCTGGCACATAGTCAGCCCTCAAGGATGAGCTATCATTATCATTATATTCTCCCCCACTCTGTAAGACAGATCTTCTTACCCCCATTTAAAGGTGTCCAAACTGATGCTCCGACAGTAGCAGCGGGGGAAGCTGGAGAGGTGGAGCCAGGGCGTGAGCGATTGCGTTGAGACCTGAGTGCCTTACCAAAAAGTCTAGGGGTTACTGCTGCTAGGAAAAGCCCTCAGCCGATAACATACAAGAACAGGAGGATCTGATTAATGACACCTTCAATATTACAAGAACGGGAGGATCAATTTTCACTTCACCACCCCCGTGCCGTGACAACCAAGAATGCTCTGGGAAGTTTCCCAGAGGCTTTCAAAGGGATTGAGCCCAAGCATTTGTCCATCCTGCTCCAGGCTGTCCCGGCAGCCAATGAGAAGCTTGGCATGTGGTGAGTGCTTCTTAACAGAACAGACCACGATCTAGTTTAGCTCCCAAACTGCTTTCCTGCTACCACATGACCTGTCCCCTACTGTCATTAATAAATGACACTCTCTGCCCAAATAATGTGAGTCCACATGTGCCCGAAAACCCCTGTGGGGTCTTGGCATCCCTCAATCTGACACGCAGAAGGACAAGTGTCCACTCCCATGCAAACTTACAGAATTTCGTAATTGCCAAGCACTTCCTTTGGGGGGGACTTGTTCCATTTGCAGTCTGGAATTTCGCCATTAGGGACGGCAATATTGAGGGTGTCGTTAATCAGGTTGTACTTAAGGATTCGATCGTTGGCGGTGCTGGAGGTGAGAGACGGGGACGCGTTAACCTGTGAGAGGAAAGATCATGGTCCTCACGGGCACTGCGGGAGACAACGTGGGCTGTCCATACTTCAGATGAAGCTGTTATCATTTCAGATTGCCAATATCTGATGCCCTCAGAGCAGCTTGCACAGGAAGCATTTTGTGACCTACTTCTGTTAGCTGTTCCATGAAACAAATAATACTTAATGATAGGATTAGGACTAGGATTTGCAAATCAGCTATCATATAAAAGGAAATTCTGGGTCAGCAGACACACAGACATAATTTCACTGTGTACCTGTGTGATCAGCTCTGTCCCAAGTACTGAGAGCTGCCCAGCAGTCTGCTAGAATCAGTGAACCATGAAACCCTTTGCAGGGTTTCAGTATACCTAATAGGCTCCCTGTGTTTGCTGAGAGCGACACCTCATCAATAAAGCCGCATTCTAACTCAAACTCAAGGAAAGTTAGTCCCATAAGCCCTCTGAGAAGCTCAGCAATGTCACAAAGTGTGTGTGTTAAAATGCAGGCATTCGCTCTGTGGAGAGTCCCTCCGACCCTCAGTCATTACCTGGTCACTCGTGCTTTAGGCAAACAGTTCTGGTGACCAGGGTTAGCGTTTCAGGCTATGGGAGACCAGGCCAGCAAACATGCGAACTGTCCAGGCTGCCCGGAAGACCGTCCCTCTGGGTTGCCAGCAGGGCATCTGATATGCATGCCCTACCCTAAAATGACCACTGTGGTATATCATAACACTAATTCTTACTGTCAATATGCGAAGATTAAAGCATTATTATATTAAGAAGTAATGTTCACAATTAAGATCCTCGCTCATCAAGGAAAGCATGATTCTATTCAAGTTACTGTTTAAGAGGGTGGATAAGAGGCTTGGTGCCTGTGGCTCAAGCGGCTAAGGCACCAGCCACATACACCTGAGCTGGCGGGTTCAAATCCAGCCTGGGCCCACCAGACAACAATGACGGCTGCAACCAAAAAATAGCTGGGCATTGTAGCAGGCGCCTGTAGTCCCAGCTACTTGGGAGGCTGAGGCAGGAGAGAATCACTTCAGCCCAGGAGTTGGAGGTTGCTGTGAGCTGTGACGTCACAGCACTCTACCCAGGGTGACAGCTTGAGGCTCTGTCTCAAAAAAAAAAAAAAAAAAAAAAGAGGGTGGATACTAAAATGTCAATATTGTATGTCTGTCCCCCTCGCACACACACTCTGGCAACATAATAAGTGGGCCGCCTGGAAAACACCCTCCAGGAACCAGCTTGCTTGCTGGTAACCTGGCTCTTCCAGCAGCTTCCTGTGTGGGGTTGTCACTGACTTTCCCTACAGGGACCACTCCTTGCCACTTGCTATTGGAGATTTGGGTACCCTGGTTCAAAATGTGACTAAGGCCTTTCTGCCTCCAGGGCCGCCATGGTTCCTGTAAAAAAACTTGTGGCAAAGGGGGACAAAAAAAAAAAAAAGCAAGTTCTGAGGTTCACTCTTGATTGCACAAGTAGGCTCTTCTCATTCATTAAAAATAGCAAGCCAGGCCAGGCGCAGTGGCTCACGCCTGTAGTCCTAGCACTCTGGGAGGCTGAGGCTGGCAGATTGCCTGAGCTTACAGGTTCCAGACTAGCCTGAGCCAGAGTGAGACCCTGTCTCTAAAAATAGCTAGGCATTGTGGGGGGCTCCTGAGACAAGAAGGATACCTTGAGCCCGAGAGATTGAGCTTACTGTCAGGCATAATGCTGTGGCATTCTACCGCAGGGCAACTGAATGAGACTCTGTCTCAAAAACAAACAACCAACCAAAAAAAACCCACCCAGGTAACTTTTAAGATTCTCTTGTGGAAAGAATGGCAGTGTCAGTAAAATGCAGGTTTCTGCCCCCCCCCCCCTCCAAAAAAAGTGACCAAGCTGAAGAGCCCGAGCCATCCACCTCCAAATGAGCTGGGCAAGAAGACACAGAGGGTGAACCAGATGCCTTTGTTCTGATGTCCCAGAGGCCTGAAGCTGTTCCTCTCGGCTTCAGATCAACTGCAAGGCAAGCCTGGTAAGGCTGGTCTGAAGTCTGGGCCTCAGACAGGTGCACCTGCAACCAGCCAGCCTCCGCACCAGGACAGGGAGGTTCCATAGTGGGGGTGGGGTCAGGTGCAGTGGCCCCCACCTATAACCCCAGCACTCTGGGAGGCAAGAGGATGGCTTGAGCTAGCAGTTTAAGTTAGGCCTGGGCAGCAGAGAGAACCCCCGCTTCTAAAGTTCCAGTCACTCAGGAGGCTGAGGCAGGAGTATCACTTCAGCTCAGGAGTTTGAGGCTGTAGTGAGCTATGATGATGCCACTGTACCCCAGCCTGGGCCACAGAGTGAGACCCTGTCTCTGAAAAACAAAACAGGGAGGGGTGCAGTGTGTACACCTGGCCCTTTCTGGAACAGCTGCCACTGCAATTTCTCAGCTTGGAATAGACAGATGAATCCATTTATGAACTGTGCCTTCACATACACCAATGAACAGCACAGTCCTTGTCTCTGGACAGTATGCTACGCTGGCCAGGGTCTTCTGAATTAGTGAGCTCCTTTCCAGGATGGGAGCAATGTCACGAGGACAGTGCAGGGCCAGGGGACAGGGTACAAAGCTGATGGAGCCCACCCTAGCCTTGGTAGCACTCTGGATGCCATGGTGGCGTCATAGCGTCCCTGGGGATGGCTCCCTCCCCGTGGGTCAGGCTCCCAGAAAGTGAGAGAGCCCTGTGCTCAAACTCCACCCACCAGCGACTGTCAGACCTGGCCAGGGGATAGCTGAGCACAATTCTGGGCAGAAGCGTGTTGGAGGTACAGGGAGGTATTCACACTGGTACCTCGATCAGCCAGGGCTTCAGCTTGTCGTCAATGATGATGTCGTAGCCGTAGCATTCAAAGCAGTGCTTGTCGTTATTCATCACCGGCTGCAGGGAGAGTGACCCACGTGTTACACGGCTGGGGCCCGAGGGCACAGCCCAGAGCGACCCCTCAGACACCTCCTCATGATTCCCATCCTCCACCCCCAAAGATGCCCTTCCCTCCTTCCACTTTTCCTCCCGAGCAGCTTCCTCCACCTGACAGAGGGAGCTGAGGAAGGGGTAAGTGGAGTCTCTGGCCCCCCACTTGTCAGAGGCTCGACCACTAGCACTGAGCACCTCTGTCAGTGTGATGCCGTCCTCAGAGTGGACAGATGTTGGCCCCAAGCCTGGAAACCAGCAGGGAAGGCCTGTGCAGCCTCACCAGACAGACACCGACCACAGCCAGCTGCTTGTTACTCCCCCCCCCCCCAGGCCCTGAGGGAGCCATATTATCACCTGTTGCCAGGGACAAAAGTAGATCTGTGTACTTACAATGTTTGAATTTCCTTTGTAATTTTCAATTCTATTTACCCTACATGGACCCTGGATCAGCTGTTCTCCAGGGAGAACATAGGGAACACAGATTATCTGCTCAATATGCAGATTCCTGGGCCCTCCTCAGCCTGCCTGGGTTCAAACCTCTGAGAGCTCCCCAGAGATTTGGTCACCCCCCAGTCAGTGAGCCAGAGATGAGCAGTGAGGCCTTTTCAGACATCAGTGGGCATGTAGATTCTGCTTCAACCAGACACTTGATTAGCTAGAAACTCCACAGGGAGAGAACTGGGGCCACCCTCCTTACTCACCGAGGGAGGAGAGCCAGGCTCTAGGTGCAGCTATATTCCCACTAAATGTTTGCTGCCCTAACCCAGTGAGTGTCACACCACTGTTGCAGAAAAGTGTCTGTAAGACAGGAATTTGCTAGCCCCGTCGCAGTTCCCCAAACCCTGCTGTTTCCAGCCCCATAGGGCCGCGGCTCTCAGCACCTCTGTCCCACCTCCTGCCCCAGGGCTGTCACCCTGGGTAGAGTGCCCTGGAATCATAGCTCGCAGCAACCTCCAACTTTTGAGCTTATGTGATCCTCTTGCCTCAGTTTTTCTATTTTTAGTAGAGAGGGGGTCTCAGTTTTGCTCAGACTGGTCTCAAAGTCGTGAGCTCAAGCAAGCCACCAGCCCCAGCCTCCCAGAGTGCTGGGATTACAAGCGCGAGCCACCATGCCCGGCCAGGAGCACAGCTTTTCTTGACTAAACAGCCAACTTTTTCTCAAAGTTCTGCCAATCCAGGGGAGGCTAAAGTGGGCTGAGAAGGGAGTATAGAGGACCAGTTTAATCAGGCAGGAAGAGTCACAGAGGCACATGTGTTAAGGAATTAACCATACTGAACTCTTCCTAACAGTTAAACTAACTCTGCAGAGCACTGTTCATATAACCACCCCCTGACGCTGATGTCATGGTCCCAGTTTCACAGGTAAGGTGTCTGAGTCTATGAAAGGATGGGCCCTGGGGCAAAATCACCCATCAGGTCATGGTGGGGCCTGGCCTGAAACCACACAGGGATAATAAACCACCTCCTAGATTCCAGCCATAAAGCACTGTGGCCAGCGGCCACCTTGCAGGCTCGGTGTGCACCTGCTTTACAATGGTAAATCAAACCTGAGTATCACAAGATTGGAAAACAAGCATCACATGTACTTAAAACCAATTTGAAACTAGGTTAACAATCACAGACTCACACAAGAAAAAAAAAATCTCAATTAAACTCAAGAAGAAAGCTTTAGACTTAAGACCCTGAGATAAAAGAGCCCACGTGGAGACTCCCGAGGGAGTTCTTCAGTTCTTTCCCCTTTCCAGAAGCTCTGGTGGTTTTTTGGATTCCTTTCTAACTTATAATAAAAGTCCTATCTTACCACTGGGGGGGAAGGGGAAACTCAAGTAGATAGGGGAGGGGATCAGCAGCTTCCAACCCAATGGTCACAAGGACACACCTGCAACTTTGACTTCAACCTTTCATATGTAAATCATATAACCTAGTGGTTTGTACCCTCATATTAATCTGAAATTTTAAAAGAAAGCTACAAACCAAAACACAAACAAACACTGCAAACCAGCAAGCAAATAGATCTCAGGTAAATAAGATAGAAAAGGCAGGATATTTTCAGTCCTAAACATCTGTGAAATTAGTCAAGAAGCCCCAAAACGAGACTGTTAAAAATCCACCCCTGAGTTTCGGTTCGTGCCTAAATATTCACTATCAGCTCAGTGGGTATAAGCGGAGCCGTGGCTGCCATGGCCAGGGCCCAGCTATGGCAGCACCTGGCACCTGGCCCTTCCTGAAATCCGCTGGCCTCTGTAGACACAGGCAGTGAAAAGGAGAAAACAGGTATTTTTAGCAAAAGAACAAGAAGCATCCTGCCCCCCACACTCACCGCCACGGCCTTGAGGGACTGTACAATGATCCAGTGGACCTCGTCGAACAGCTTGCTGGTCACCTCCCTGCCGCGGGTGCTCTCGAGGTAAAGCCGCAGGTTGCTCACCGTCCACTTGCCCCCGTGGATGTGGTTGTAGTCTTCCTGGAAGTGGAAGGGCAGGGTCCCCTCAGGCTGCGCACCCCAGAGGAATCCAGCCGCTTGCTCTTGTGCTGCTCAGACATTTCTGGGGGTGCCTCCTGGGTATGGGGCAGGCATCCGGCACCAAGGCACACAGGAACCCCCCAGGCGGGTCTGGGCCTCCTATTAGCGTGCATGGTTTTAAAATGCTTAGCTCCCTAATATTCGCATAATGAACCCTTTCTTTTTTTCTTTTTTTTTTGAGACAGGGTCTGACTCTGTTGCTTTAGGCTAGAGTGCTGTAGGGTCACAGCTCAGAGTAATCTCAAACTGCTGGACTCAAGCAATCCTCCTGCCTCAGCCTCCCAAGTAGCTGGAACTACAGGTTCCTGCCATAATTCCCAGCTAGTTTTTCTCAGCTCAAGCAGTCCTCCCACCTTGGCCTCCCAGAGTGCTAGGATTACATACAGGTGTGAGCCACTGCGCCCGGCCTAATCATTTCTATGTTACAGCGTGCTGTGCACTGCTGCACCAATCTCCAAGACCAAGGCACTTACTCTAGGAGAGACCCTCCATGGGAGCTGCCTAATCCAAGCTTAAACCTCTCCTCAGGGCAACTGGCGTGACCTGGTAACTGGCTAATGTCTCCCCGGGGACAACTATGCAGGGCCACCCCAGCTCCACAGAGCTCTGGGGCCAGCTCGACCTTCCCGGCAGCAGCATCACAGCTTCCCTCCCAGCTGCTGCTCCTGCCACTGGACGCCCATAAACATCATACACGCTGACCTCTTGCCCCCAGATCCCTTCCTAAGGAAGCCAACCTAAGATACACCTGTGCTACGCACTACACAAATACCACACCTGTATTTCTCTAACAACCTAGCAAAGTCACCATTACCATCCTGTTTCACAGATAAGACTCACTCAAAGAGGCTGTGACTTGTGCAGAGGGGATGACACTGCACCCCAGCCCAGGTGTTGTGATGCCGGCTCCAAGCTCCTCCTACTTCACTGTTCCTAAAAATTAATTCTCCATACACCACTTGCCTTTGAAGGCAAAGAGCTAGAAAATGGAATTTGTTAAGTGTAAAGTTGAGAACCGTGAGCCAAAATAAAACCAGCCTACTAATAAACAAACACCACTGACTAAAAGCAGATTAGAATCAGAGATTTAAGAATATTTTGGGGGGTGGCGCCTGTGGCTCAAAGGAGTAGGGTGCCGACCCCATATCATATACCAGAGGTGGTGGGTTCAAACCTAGCCCTGGCCAAAAACTGAAAAAAAAAAAAAAAAAGAATATTTTTTTAAAAATATCTTTTCAAAATAGGGGATAATAAAATCCCTTTTATTCAGCCTATTTTACGTGTACATTCTCACCAATCTCTGCTGCCCTCTCCCGGGCCACTGCCCTTTTGCTAGGGACTGACTTCCTTTCAGCTCCTGCAATGCTCCTACCTGCCGCACGCTGCACCTCCCTACTCCAGCTCTTTCCCCACCTCCTCCGATTACTTCAGATCTCAGCTCACGCGCCACTTCTGCAGGGAAGCCTTCTCCATGCATGGGGCCAGGGGAGCTTTTTGTTCTTTGCTCTCCCTTCTCAGCAGTTGGCTTAGTTTATAATTACATCAGTGTGATTACTGGATGGCTGACTTTCCCTCAGCTGCTCTGGGCTCCATGAAATTAGCTACCAAGGTAGTTTTTGCCCATTGCTGTATCTACCTTAGAGTGGGACCAACTCACACAGGTGCTCAATGAGTACAGATGCTTCTCAACTTATGATGGACTATGCCTTCATAAACCTATCACACACTGAAAATATCATATGCCAAAAATGCACTTAATAGACCTGATCTCTCCAGCCAGGCGTGGTGACTCACACCTGTAATCCCAGCACTTCTGGGGGGTTGAGGCAGGTGGATCTGTTGAGCTCAGAAGTTTGAGACCATCTGAGCAAGAGTGAGACACCGTCTCTACTAATAATAGAAAAACTAACCAGGCATTGTGGTGGACACCTATAGTTCCAGTTACTCAGGAGGCTGAGGCAAGAGGATCGATTGAGCCCAAGAGTTTGAGAGTGCTGTGAGCTATGATAATGCCACTGCACTCTCTCCCAGGGCAACAGACTGAGACTCTGTCTCAAAAAAGAAAGAAAGAAAGAAAAGAAAGAAAAGAAAGAAAAGAAAGAAAGAAAGAAAGAAAGAAAGAAAGAAAGAAAGAAAGAAAGAAACTAAAAGACACAACAATAAAAATAAACCCAATATTCCAAACACCAGAGCTTAGCATAGCCTACCTTAAACGTGCCCAGAACACTAACGTTAGCCTACAGTTGAGCAAACCATCCAACACAACGCTGTTTCATATTAACAATACAGTGCTGACTCTTGTGTAATTTATGGAAAGTGATTACCAGAATGGCTGTGTGGGTATTTGAAGTGTGGTTTCTACCAAATATTTTAAGTACTTGTACCATCGTAAAGTGAAAAGTTTTAAGCCCAACATCACAAGTCAGGGATGCTCTGTACTTGCAGGATGGATGAATGACCAGGCAGACAAATCGTCTCATGCAATCCTCCCAACAGCCCTGGGAGGTGATAATCTCCTTTTACAAAGGGAGAAACTGAGGCTCTGACAGTTGAACTGACTTACCCAAGGTCATAGAACTAGAAAAGTAGGGTTTGAATTTGCCCCCACCCCATCCCAAGCTGGTATCTAGCTGAGGTACCCAGGACAGCCACACTGAGGCTTAGAGCCTTCCATCCCCCCAGTGCTGGCAAAATAGAAAAATAAAGAAACCCACACGGTCAGCCCATTTTGGTGGCACAAATGACAAGACGCTCACCCCGTGTTTCTGAATGGCAACGTTGGTGAGATGGACGAACATGTTATCCAGCTCACTGGTGCTCGGGGTATACTTCACGGTGCAAAACCGGCAAAACCCAAGCTTGTACCTGTGCAGGAATTTAGATTAATTCAAAGTCTGAGGAAAAACATAAACAAAATATGCCACTCTGTGCTCTATAAAGAGCTGCATTGTTATTTGTAAGATTCACATTAGCTTGGGGATGACTGTTGTTATTTCCTTAATCATTAGCCTGTACCAGCGCCATACATAGTTTTACTAAACTTTATGATGGTGCCGACAAGTAAGAAGCATTAGATTAAAACACAATCTTAAGAAGGGAAACAGGGTGGTGGGGCCTTGGTGTGTGCCACACCTTTTGGGGGCAAGACACGATTGCAAGAGGGACTTTGCCTAACAAATGCAATTAGTGTAATCTGGTTTATTGTACCCTCAATGAATCCCCAACAATAAAAAATAAAAATTAAACAAAAAAAAAAAAAAAAAAAAAACAAGAAGAAGAGAGACAAAGGGGTGGCAGCTGTGGCTCAAAGGTGTAGGGCGCTGGCCCCATATGCCAGAGATGGCGGGTTCAAACCCAGCCCCGGCCAAAAACTGCAAAAAAAAAAAGGGAAACAAAACCCTAAAGCCTCTTACATGTAACAGCGCAGTGGGCGATACGTAGACACCAGAACATACAACCGCAGATCGAACTTCCTGCCGCCAATGAGTAACGGGTTGTTAATATAGAGAGAGATCACGTAGGCTTCTTTAGTAGACTGAGACACAAACCTAAACATCAGAAAAAAAGAAAAATTAGACGGGAAAAGATATGACACCAGAGACATGCTCCATGAAAGAAAGAACTAACAAGCTAGACTTCATTAAAATTAAAAATTTCTGCTGGAACATATTCTTCTTAGTAAAGTATCTCAAGAATGGAAGAAACAGTATCCAATGTACTCAGCCCTACTATGAAACCAATTTATAGCTTTCATATGAAAGCTATAACCCAATTATAGCCCAAGAATATGAGGAAGGGGAGAGGAAGTGAAGGGGAGAGGGAAGAGTGGGTGGAGGGAGGGTAATTGGTGGGACCACACCTATGGTGCATATTACAAGGGTACACATGAAACTTACTAAATGTAGAATATAAATGTCTTAACACAATAACTAAGAAAATGCTGTGAAGGCTATGTTAACCAGTTTGATGAAAATATTTTAAATTGTATATAAAACCAGCACATTGTACCCCATGATTGCATTAATGTACACAG
>CAUYPK010111202.1:0-71704 GCA_963574355.1 Loris lydekkerianus | reverse complement strand
GTGAACTGTCACCCAATACACCTGTATTCCTGCACACCAACCCAACCAGGAGTAGATGGGTGTATATGGGTGTATATATGCACGTGTCTCCATGTGTGCACCTGGGTGCGTGTGTGTGTGTGTGTGTGTGTGTGCACGCGCGCATGCACGCATTTCCCACCTCCCAGCTAAGAAGCAAATATTTTCAATACTTTATTGATTTCTCTTAGACAAGGTTGAAGTTCGAGGTCAGATAAAAATACGTCATCAGTGAACTGGTAAAATTTAGAACCTCTGCTCTTTACAGGCAAACACCTGCAAGGGTAATATTTAAAATGCTCTTATTTTCACATTATCTGTTCTATATAAAGGGTTTTATTTTCCAACTAAACATCTTTAAAAGTCTATACATTTTGTTTTCAAAACAAACAAGTAAACTGATTCATAAGGAAGCATGTCATATCCAATACACCCAGAGCATCTTTTTATGGAGGAAAATAAAAATAGATTATGGTATGTGTGATTGCTTTTCTATGAGTTTTTGGAAATACTTAGGAAAAGAAAATGGAAAGCAGTGTTGTTGGAACAAAGACCTCATGCCACGTGAGTACAGGTCACTTGAGGCATCACCTACAAGATACAAGTCAGAGAAAGACGATGGAGCAGAAGGAGAAAGAAAAGGAGGAGGAGAGGGAAAAGGGGGAGAAAGAAGAAGAGAGGGAAAGAGAAGTGAAAGAGGGGGAGGACAAAAAAAAAAAATAGGAAGAAGAAACAAAAAGACTACAGTAGCAGTAAGCAGCAGAGGCAGATGCCGGGAAGTGAATCCAAGCGACTCAGTATCACTGAGCCCCCCCCCCCCCCCTTGTTTCTAACCTACTTCACATTTACAAAAGCAACTTTCACATCATCTCTTGTAAAACTCTGCCATGAGAAGCTGTTTTACAAAAGAGGGAACTGTCCATTTGAGGGACGTGACCCAGTCATATCTCTGACTGAAGATCAAACAAAGACACACCGATTCCAGCTGCCCAAACCTTGCCCCGCGTCTTCCTCCTGGAAACTGCTCCTTCAGGGTCCTGGGCTCTGCCGCATTTGTGATCCTTGCCTTTCTCCGGAACAGTGCAATTCCACCTGAATGAGATTCTACTAAAGCTCACCTACGGAAAATCCCCGGCTCTCCAGGGATAGTTTGGGTGAAAGCCACTAGCTGGTTTACGAGATGCTGTGTGCTCACTAAAATGGGAAGTTTTTTAAAAATAAGTCATTCAATTCTTAGAATAAAAATTATTGATGCTGATGTCTGTGCTTGTTATTCATGAAGGAAAATCACTTGCTTCCAAGCAGAACATGGCCCCAGGCTGCGTAGGTAGCCAAGTCCTGAAGTGTATCTGCACTGGAAGCACTGTCGGTAATTACCTTGTTGGCTGAGATGTCCCAGGTGCATGTCACCCTCCTCGAATACAAGGAGGAACAAGATAGAATCCAAAATCTTTGGCAAGGTTCACGTACATAAATAAGCAGTGATTTACACAAATATCATGTTTATGTATAAATCACCTGTAATGAACTGATTGATCCATGTATGACAGAGGCTCAAGATGACAGGAGGGGGCATATATCTCTGCCTCACCCAGGAAGGATGTAATTTGAGATTTCAACCAGAATAAAGGAGAATTTAGCTGGACCAAAGGATCACTACAGAGGCAGGAGGGCATGCTCTGTGAAGGGGACAGATAGGCACAAAAAACATGTGATCCTCATGAATGGAGACTTGAAGTTGACCAGGCACTGGTCCCACGGAGGGGGGCAATGAAGAGGGATAGTGCGGGGGAGTCAGCCTTGCAAATGCTCCCAAGACCTGCCTTTCCTCTTCTCCTACTTATTCTTGTTATTTCTCCTGTAATCTGAACATCTAAGATGAATGTTTAAAAAGAGAGAAGAGGAGGAGGAGGGAGGATGGGGAGGGGAGAGAGGAGGGAAGGGGGGGAGGGGAGAGAGGAGGGAGGATGGGGAGGGGAGAGAGGAGGGAGGGTGGGGAGGGGAGAGAGGAGGGAGGGTGGGGAGGGCAGAGAGAAGGGAGGGTGGGGAGGGGAGTGAGAGAGAGAGAGAGGGAAAGATGACAGAGACCTGGTAGCAGGTCTCTGGGTGCTAAACACAAGCTTACTAGAGCTTACACTGTAGTGCTTCTCAACCTTCCTAGTGCCGTGATCCATTAATGACAGTTCCTCACGTTGTGGGGACCCCCCAACCCTCAAATTATTTTCCTTGCTACTTCATAACTGTAACTTTACTACTGTTATGAACTGTAATGTAAATATCTGCTATGCAGGATGGCCTTAGGTGACCCCTGTGAAAGGGTCGTTAGACCCCCAAAGGGGTCACGACCCACAGGTTGAGAACCGCTGGCTTACAACAAAGTGACACGAGGAACTCTCCATCCCCGACAAAGCCCAGTCCACACTGGGTAAAAGACACACAGGTGTTTCCGTCCGCAAAGCTCCTCTATCGCTCTGGACAAGCAGGAGGTCATGCATGACATGGCTTTACAGCCATGTGAGTAAAATGAGTATACAGGCTCACAGTACCACTGAGACCACCCCCAGGGAGGCACCAGAAAGACGCCGTGAAGGTAGACATGGAAGGAAAAGGAGGCGGTGAGACTGGATGGAGGGTGACGGGCAAGGACAACGGTGTCCAGAGGAGCCCTATGAGCTGCTGCCGAAAACGTGGCCAGGAGCCCAGACTGATCAGCCGTCATTAGACCTGGAAGAGAGTAAGTGACAAAAACAAGCTCCGCATGGGGGGCAGATGAGGCATGGGATTTGCCATCACACCGCCCCTGGATTATGGTGTGTTCAATCACTAGCTGTGTCACCTTGAGAAAATCTTTCAACTTTGGCAAGGCGTCTCGTCTCAAAATGAGGATTGAATGGCTGCGCAGCTCTTACTCAGGACATTGGACGAAATAAGTGATAAATGATGTCTAGTGTTCAGTGAAACACCTGCTGCCTGGGGCACTTAGCAAACTATTCTGAAGATGATTAAAACTACACATTTGGACAAAAAAAGAGGGAAACATAGGTTCTAGTGCATTCTGGAGAGTTCAAATGAGAGGTGCGTGGTGACACGGGGCCTCTGGCAGGTAACTGACCCAATTCAGCATACAGAAAGGGGCCTGGATTTAGAATATATAAGTAGATTCATAAAGCAAACCGTCAAATAAGGGCTTTGAGCCACAGTGACTGCAAAGGAAGTGAGCAATAAGCCAAGAGAGACAAGCAGGTATTTAAATGACCAGAGGTTGAAACTGCACTTCCATGCAATCAGTTAAAGCCTCAATCTCTCAAAATCAACAGTCACATTACATTACAAGGTGATCTGTAGTTTTAACTGACTGGGATTCCTTGAAGCTTAAGATAAATGTCTAGATATGTCTGAGAGATAAGGAGCTGTGTTTAAGTTATGAGATACAGGCTTAAGCAGATTGGAGAATAAGGGAACTTGGGCCCAAGTCAAGGCAACACCAAGGTCCGACTCCACCTCAGACTGAAGCTGCCACTACCTGGTGCAGAGTTGGAGACGCTCTGATGGGAAGAGGCTGAGAGGGCCTCCTGACAGTCTGGACAAGGATAAATCAATATCCCCAGTGAGTCACCAAATACTGCAACAAGTTTTCTGAAGCACTGTCTGAAATCTTGAATGAAGCAGAGCCAGGTCATCCATGAAACACAAAAGATTATTCGTGGTCATTGTGAGAAACGGCTCAGACACAAGCATTCTGGGTCATGCACGGTTTTCCAGGAACAGGAAGCTACACCTCCATACTGTAATCATATTAAAAGGCAAAAAATAGAAATGGATTCCTGGGCTTTGCACTCATCCTAGATTGCACATCAAGCCATTTTAAAAACTGATCCTAACCTCCCCAGCATAAAGGGCACATGCTGTTGGCATCAGTATAGCAGGCAGCAGGTCTCATAGTAAGACTTTCTGCAATTAACTAAATATGCTGATTTCCTCATCATTTAGAAATCTGGAACTGATACTGTCACGACTGGATAGTGTCGATTTTCTTGAAAAAAAATTTTATACCTGCGAAATGTAATTCAATTTCTTGGGCAAAAGCCAAAATGTATGATGTTTTATTTTTGTCATTTCAGAAATATCTGCCCTAAAAAATCATAACTGGACAACAGTAAAACCACCTTATTTTAAAACACATCAATTTTTTATATTAAAAAATACGAAATGAGGAGCAGAAACAATGAGATAAGAATGTTGTGATGAATTAGCTAAGTATTCCTTCACTGTAGCTGATGCATAGGAGAATTCCTGCTAAAAATAAGACAGCTGTCCAAGGTTATTATAATTTACTCTTTCCTGTTTTTAGGAAAACAGAAACACAATCAGTTTCATCCAAGGCATATGAAATAGTTTCTGCTCTTAGTCAACTGTGATGTACATTATTTGTGAGATTTTCTTTAAGGGAGGTGGCATCAAGCAGGAAGGCCAAGAAGGGGTATCTGAGGTAAGGGGAAATAGATTCAACGACTTTTTTTTTTGGACAGCAACACAGTCCCAAATCCCTACTAGTTTAAAAAGAAAGTTAGCGTTGGGGGTCAGAGAGCTCTCTGCACCACATGCTGGGTGCCGTCCAGAAGGAAGAGTCTTAATCACCTGTGAACCACAGAAGCACAGAGCAACACACAACGGTGATGTGTAGGCGGTAACAACATTAAAGGGATTGATTTATCCTTGGAGAAAAATCCCAAAGCAGTCTGTAAACATTACAAATTGTGAAGGCGTAGAAAGTGCTGCGGTTATAAACTCCCATTCTCCCCCGGTAACTGCCTGGTTTATCAATCCGCGCATTACGCCTGCATATACATGACATTGCTTTTGATTAGTAAGCAAGGCCGGTGTCTTGGGGCCATCTGGCATTTTATGGATAGGTACAACTGCTCACAGCCAGGTGGTTTATACTCTTTTGAACACACAGTTGGAAATCAGTAACTGCCTGATGTTACAAAAAGCACCTTTCTGTTCAGAAGTCCAATCCTATATGCCATTTTTATTCTTTGCTGTACAGGTTATGCAATGACTCAGAAATGGTAAAACAGGATGAAAGTCTAACAGACTCAGGAATCCTCAGTTAATACATTTTGGAGTTGACAATAGAACTGCCTCTCTGGAAAACATTCTCATTGATGAGGCAGATGATGGTAGCATTAGCAACTTTTTTTTATGCACACTGTGATTTTCACTCATATTATGGAGCTAGAATTTTCTAGGTCTTCTTAAAATCTTCCCATCAGGTCATCCTTGGTTGATTGATCTTCTTGTTCTATAGTGTCTCCAGTGAGCTCTGGCCGTGTCCACACTGAAAGACATTCTATACTAGTTAGACTAACGAGGAATGAACTTTGATGGGCACAACTGTGTCAGCATCCTTAGTAGAGTCATTAATACAAATTGAGCCATTTGAGGAAAAATAGATTTTGATAAGCCGTCCTTACTTTCTTTACTCTTCCAAGCAGCTGTAGTAAGGAGCCAATACTCTCCAGACAGAGAATGGGCTGAAGTGTCTTCCTCACAGGCAGGGTCATTTTCCTGTGTTGTTTTCAGCCTAGTACAGACAGCTTCCTGAGTGTGTGAGGGCTCCCAGCTCATGGCTTGATTAGATACTCAAGTCCCTGTTCACTAGTGGTCAGTTATCAGTTTACTCAAGGCTTTTATACATCCACTGTGTTCTAACTTCTTTGCTAAGTATGACTTGCAAAGAAATAATTGAGTATGATGTGCTATGAATCATGATACGGTGATGCACATGGTAACTAAGAATATCCCATCAGAGAGCCAGGCAACTTTTTATAGGTGAGGATATTGTTACTTAGAAAGTTAAGGCGCCAGTCACATACACCAAGACTGGCAGGTTCAAACCCAGCCACGGCCAGCTAAGCAACAATGACAACTGCAACGGAAAAATAGCTGGATGTTGTGGCGGGTGCCTGTCGTCCCAGCTACTTGGGGGCTGTGGCAAGAGAATCACTTCAGCCCAAGAGTTGGAGGTTGCTGTGAGCTGTGATGCCATCGCGATCCACCCAGTGCAACATAGTGACTGTCTTTAAAAAAAAAAAAAAAAGTAAGTTTAAGTGCACAGAGCGAAGTGAATAATGAAGCTTGTGCCTTGATTCTGAATGGTAATACATGAGAGAAGGAATGTGGCCCTCTGATGACATGAATTTGAATTCTACCCCTGTCACTTACTAGTTCAATAAATGAGGATAAATTATTTAACCTCTCTATCAATTATCTCTAAAATTAGAATAATATTAACACTTTTTTCACCGTGTTGCCTAAGACTTAGACTATTATGCCCATAAACTAACAATCACTACTATTGCTCTTAGTGATACAATCACTGCTCCTCCACCTTCTTCCCCTTCCTTTGCTTCGACCTTTACTAAAGCTACCAGAAGTAGTAAAGCAATCCTGCCTGCTATCGTCTGAATGATTGTGCCTTGCACTTTGCAATTCCTCTGTTGCAGCCTGAATCCACAAGGTGATGGTGTTAGGAGGTGAGGCTCCACAGAGGTGGTCAGGTCATGGGAGTAGGTGTAAGGGGAGCCTCGTGGGTGGGATTAGTGACTTAGAAAAGGGAACTCAGCCAGCTCATTGGCCATTCCACCATGGGAGGACATAGTGCTCACTATGAACCAAGAAACAGGGCCTCACACAGACCCCATCTGCCAGGCCTTGACTTTGGACGTCAGCCCCCAGAGCTGTGAGAGATACACTTCTGTTGTCCACAAGCCACCCAGTTTGTGGTATTTTATTACACAGCTTAAATGGACTTATGTTCCTGTGATGGAACAAGCTTGATTATAATGAAGCCCTGTGAGCTAATCTTTACCCTCCTCCTACACATTCCTAAATAAAACAGGTCCAAAAGTAAGACATTACAGGGAAGCAGACCCTCCAGCAATGCAGCAATATTAAACTCAGGCAATCCTTGGCATGGGCAGCACAGGATTGGACTCTGGGTAGAGGCTGAAATGGCTTTAGCAACAAACCAAGGTGTCAGCCCCCTTGCTGATGTGCCACCAACAGACCACTCAAAGCTGTCCTTGGTAAGGAACGTGTAAGGACTGCAGCTGACTAGTGGCCTCTCACTGCAGTGCCTACGGGCTGCTGCTGTGTCTACGTGGAGGCCACGTGCTTCTCGTGGGTACTCCCAGCCAGTGTGCAGCACTGTGACCCACACTAGGACCTGTCTCAGGGCTTCCACAGGCCGTCTCTGCCCTGGAGCTCCCATGGTCAGCTGAGCTTCCCTGAGGCACCCTGCCCTCTGAGGCTCTCCCCACCCAGCCTTCTTCTGCCCCTCCATCCTTTCCCAGGCTTCAGATGCCACTGTGGTACAAAGGCCCCAGGTCTAAAATAACCAGTCCCCAACACTCCCACACACACATTACCAATCCTGTCCAGGGTACATTCTACTTATCTGAGGAATGATGAAAGAAAGAAACTCTGAGGAAACATTTCGCTCCAAACCTTGGTTATTTTCATAATTCTATAACAGTTTATTTATGTGTCCACATTTTTAACAGAGTACCAACCACATACGGCTTACGGGAAAAAGTGAGTATGGACCATGTTTCACTCATGTCATCTTTGTTTTGAAAATCAAACCTGTTATGACACATTAGCTTGAAGACATGAATATTTTAATAATGCCAGATCTATAAATTGCAAGAAAAATAAATTAGCATCTCAAAATGCATTCAGTTCCAAGGAATTGGATTTCTTGAGGATACAGCTTTCATATAAAGAGAGAAAAGGTGTTCTGAATTACTGCCTTTCCATCTTTGCCATTTAATTTTGTTCTCGTTTTAGTAATTCTTATCTTTCAACATATTTAAAACATTAAAAATAATCAAAGACATTCATGCTAAATAATAAATGTCTTAAAATACCAGTTGTATCTAGTAATCTAAGTGTTTTTATGTAACTATTACGTTAAGAATAACAATAAAATAGTTGTGTGACAAATGGTATTATTGTACATTCTTTGCATATATATTACCTATATACTCGAGTATAAGCCGAGTTTTTTCGGCACAAAAAAAAACTCGGCTTATACTCGAGTATATAGGTAAGTCATTCAGCCTTAGAAACATTTTAAAGTCTAAGTATAATCATTATCCACTTCAAAAGTATTTTATTAATTATTTTGATTAAGTTGAATGTTGTCAACATTAATCTTGTTATGCTTTAGGATAATAATACCACAGTTGAACTGTTTTCACATGACAAATAATTTTCTATGCTCCTTGAATATAGTAGCTCATTTAGCCTCATAAGCGCTATATAATTTACATGTAATCATTATCCACAATGTATAGCTTATGTCAATAAGGCACAGAGAGGCTAAGTAAACTTCTCAAGGTCACACAGCCATAGGTGGTAGAGCCTGGTTGTGAACCAGGCAGTCTTCATGAATGAAGAAAAACAAATGCAGATTTATTTTAAGCCATGGTCAACTTAACTTGTAGTCTGAGAATTTGTGTACATATGTAAATGCATCAATGCAAATACAAATGGAGTAATTTTTAAATGAGCTAAAAATAAATATGAAGTGACCAGTTTGATTTAAACAAATGTGCCTGAACTTTAAAATCCAAATGCATACAGCCCTTGTCAAAGGACTCCCAGTGAACACTTAAGGCATATTCAGGTTGCCAATAATCGGATTGGCAGCCTGCCCTCTCTTGTTCAAATGGGTCTCTCCTTGCTGCAGAGTTCCTGGAAGCAGTGTCATCAATTAGCAAGCTGGACAAGACAACTCATCTCAGCCCTCACATCTATCTGCTTTGGGAGCAGGACTAGAACTTCTCGGCTGTCGTCAGTCATGCTGTCAGACTTCTCACCGTTAGATACCCACAGGCACTCACCCAGCATCTACTGCCTGCCGTCCCTCTGCTGGACCCTGGGCCCTGCAAGATCTGTGGGTACTCCGGACCTGGGAGGTGTTCACATTCTGCCCTCCAGCCTAGAGAAACAGAATCCCAGTTGCATTCTGTGTTAATCATTTGCCCCTCCATAGGCTAGTCAACAAAATGCCCTAAAGCCCTTGAAGGCAAAGAGCTCTTTCATTTTACTGGGACTGTGATACAGTCCTGATCAGTGACCTCTGCCACTCTCCAGCCACGCTCCGGGATTCCAGCGGCCAGTACTGAGCACAGGACTCCCGTAGTTTTCACTTGCAACCTAACCCCTGGGGCTGGCTTGGGTGGAATCCCACATTGTCCTGTGCCACCTTGGGTTTCAAGCTTAGACTCTTGTAGCACAATGGTTGCCTATAATCTTTCCCTCTCATCAGAGTGCAGCCTGACTGGGCCGTCACTGTTAATGTTCATAGTGCCTACACTACTGCCAACACACATGTTCCGCTCATACTGCTAAGTAACTGCATTCACAGAAACACATTCATAGACTAGGCAGGCAGTGCATCAGTTCTTTAGCTGACTATGTGAAGAAAACACATGCTTGAAAGTATGAGGTCTGATAGGTGGGTTAAAAATATATCATATTACTTAATAGACATCCACACATGTCATATTTCCTTTTGGAGACAACAGTCTCACTCTGTTGCCCTGGGTAGAGTGTCCTGGTATCACAGCTCACAGCCATCTCAAACTCCTGGGTCCAAGTGATGCTGCTACATCAGGCTCCCAAGCAGCTATGCTTCCATGCACCTACCACAACACCCTGTTAGTTTTTCTATTTTTAGTAGACATGGGGTCGTCCTCTTGCTGAGGCTGCTCTCAAACTCCTGAGCTCAAGCAATGCACTCTCCTGAGCCTCCTAGAGTACTTGGATTACAGGCATGAGCCATCATGCCCAGCTTGCATGTCATATTTCTAGTATTGAAGCATCTAGTATGTCATAATTTACAACTTTATTAAGACACAAATTCCAACATTCATGGTTGCTGAAAATAGTGGGTGATAAGAAGTCATTTAGGAGTTGAATAAGGATAGTAATTAATCAAACATAAATATCTAATATAATCTTTAGTTTTGTATCATTCACAGCTATTACATGCAAAAACAGTAACTCACGTGTCTGAGTTATTGAAAAGATACTTGGAAGCCAAATATGCAAATAGGACTCTCATGTACATTTCATAATGTTAGGTAATTGATTATATAATAAATTACTGGCAATTCTTAGATTTTGTTATGTCTTATATTGGTAGCTTGTCATATAATGCTCTGTATTAAAATTTGATATAGAAATTTCTACAAACTAAGGTACATAATAAACCTATGTATGAATACTGCATACATATAGTTTCACATGGGCCATTTTTTATTTCTGTTTGTACTCTTTAAATTTTCTGTGGTGAACATGTGTTTCTTTGGAAATAAGAAAAATGTTTTACTTCTTTAAAAACCTCAATTCCAACAAGAGGAGAAAGAACTTAGCACTTTTTCTGTGAAATAAATATTCCTCCTTGAGTGTGGATGTATTCACACACAAACTTCATTTTAAAGCCTATGCTCATGTCCTAGAATTATGTTAGCAATAGTTTTAACTCTGAAAGCAAATGAACAGATCATACGCTGGCTATCTTATATTCATTTTGAAACTTTAGTTTGCTTCACTAAAGAAGAAAAAAAAAAGATGACTCCAAGACGTAGGTTAATAAAGTAATGACTATTTAGCAAGGCAGTGAACATTTTAAATTAAAATTAAAAACAGTTTAAACAAGTAGCTTAACCATATAACCATTTGACTTTTTATTGCGGATAAAATGGCATTCATCTGTGTTTGAAATCAGTGTTACTGCACAGAGTCAAGGTGAAGGAAGACAAGAGGGACAAACACAACCAACATTAGACTGAGCTGTGCTTCCTGAGATGTTTATACATTTAGTTTTATACTGAGATTTCAGTCGTAATTCCAATGAGTAAACACAAAGCCATCCTCCCGACATGGTGTGGGGAGATTTAGGCGGAGGATAAAAAATTGATCTGAAAAACCTCTGGCCTCTCCCTGGAATTGATTTTAGAAATAGCAGAATGCAGGTAGTGGGAGACTCAGCCAGTTTCTAGCAGGAGTCAGGCCACATCAAACTGAGACCTCTCTGGCTCTTTCGGTCCTAGGAACTGTGGCTTTTATTTAGTGGGGCCTATGATTTGCCGTGTACCATTGCCGTCAGCCAGCAGGGGGCAAACTGGAAACAGTCATAGAAAATACGCAACTCACAGACATGAGAAATCTATTTTTGCAGACAGGTGAGATCCACCTGCCATCAATTTTTGTGGGATTATACATATAATCTTGGAGGACACACTACCTCTATTCTCAAAATCACTCATTAAGTAAGAGAAAACATTTCTGAGATCTGCTGTGCTTAATTGCTACTTTGTTTTTTATTGAGTTCCTTGGGAAAAAAAAAATCAAGGATCAGAAGTTTTCTCAACTCTGACAGCAGTCAGTAAATAGCCAGGGTCAAGGTGGGGATGATAATGACAACAGTTTTTCAACACTGTATATAATGAAGCCAATGTGAGGTTACCATTCTCTAGTAAAGTGGGTAAAAGATACAGGCTCTGAGCTCTGATTGGAACCTGGATTTCTTCCTTGGCTCTGCTCCCTCATTGCACAGGCCACCAGGGAAAGTGCCTTAGTGTCCTGAGGCCAGTGTCCCCAATGCTTTCCAAAAGGCATGGGTACCACGATAATGAAAATAATGTGACTAGCAAAGATACGGCACAGTATGTGCTCAGTCACGGATACCAGATTATTATTATTATTCCCCTTTCTTTATAAAATATTGCACTTTGTTGATCCAGTCTCAGAACAAAAAGAAAAAGTACAGAATAGCCAGAGAAAAATCACATATCAGATGTAGAGCTATGAGTTATCTATTAAAAAGTCTACTTCTGCCCAGGATGATTTCTCAAGCACAAGGGCTGCAGCGGAAAGCTTCAGGAGCGCTCCCCCACTGCCGAGAGTGACAGCTGCATTGCTCTTGGAACAGGGACATCTGGCCAGCCATATCCTCTGCACACAAATGCGGGTGAGGAAGAATGAGAGTCTGCAGCTCTGCGTCACTTGCCTGAACTGAGGTGTGGGAACTACAGACCCGGGGCTGCGAGGTGTGGTCTTGCCGTGCACACTGAGCAGCAGAGAAAGGGGAACCCCTGAGAATAAGGGGAGTGAGCGGGTCTGAGGGACAGGCCCCTGGACGTGTCCACAAGACCCACTTCCTAGTACCAATCCCTGGGCTTCTCTCCTTTCCCAGGCTCTATACTCCTTTATAAAAATTGGCAAAAATTGTATCACATATGATACAATGTTGTGAAATTTGTTCGCATTGGCAAAAATTGTATCACATATGATACAATGTTGTGAAATTTGTTCGCATGGAATGGGGAGCTAATTACCGACACACTACTTCGGGTCCTTGTGCACCTCTACTGCACCTTCTCTGCTTCGTTCAAAGTCTCGGCCTACAAAATATGGGTTGTGTGATTTTGGTGATTTCACATCCTACTTAAATGCACAAATATTTGTCCTTGAAAGCCAGCATAAGGCAGCATAAACATGAATGGGAAATAGTACGCTAATCATTTATGATTTTAATTTTTCTCTGATTGACACAGACATTCCATAGCAGACAAAAACCTCAATGACAAATTGAGGGAGATGGGACAGGGATGCAGGAGAAAGCTATCAATGGCACTTACACCCCTACCTTCTGTGAGAGGGGTCACTACATTTCCTTTTTGCACTGGACCTTGAAAGCCGGGTGTCCAGCACTATTCCTGGCACTGAGAGTACAGTGTCTGACCAGAGGCTCTAGGCCGGTCTTGCTGGTCAGGGTTGCTTCCTGGACAGTGTCCACTGAGGTGGCACCTGCCAGTCTAGAGTGCCAGCTAGGTTCCTCATGTGGAACTCCATGGTCCACTCTTTTGCCTCTGCTTTTTTCCCACTAGGACTAGTTCCCCATCTCAGGCCAGCCTGGGTTCTCTCCACCCTCCAATGATTCATCATCAGAATGTGCAGAATCTCCTGGAGCTCCTGATTGCTAGGCCCAGGCTTACGTCAGCTCAGGTTCTCTAGGTAGGCACACCCCTCTCCCAAACCTGCACTCTGGCCCTAAAGCAATGTTGGCCAACCGGGAAACTTCTCCACGAAGACTAGTCCACAAGCATGGCTATCCATCAGCTCTATCTGGGAGGTCCCCCCAACCCCACATGGCTATCCATCAGCTCTATCTGGGGGGTTCCCCCACATTGGTTCCTGGGCTCCACCCTAGCAGCAGAGTTAGAACCACTATACTAGAATGTCACAGTGTCCCCAGACTAAGTCTGGGAAAATGGTCATACCCTTCACTTTCTGTGTGTGTCTACAAGCCCTTCTTCCAACACACAGCCATGAGAAGTGGAGAATAAGCACCTGATTTTCCACCTCAGTGTCTCTCCTCCCACTCCTCAACTGTGCCAGTAGGCAGGGCACTTGCCCTAAGTTGTATCTTGAGTTACCTCTACTCATAGGCAGGCAACCCAAATAAATTAGTGGTCCTCCTACCATGGCATCACATCCTGTAGAATCCACAGGCTCAGGGGTTGCACCAAAACTCTGGGCACAAATGATGTCACCTACTGGACACAGGGAAAGAGGCCCAAATTCTAAGTCTTGAAGACTCACTATTTAATGGTTTGATAGAGGAGAATGAACCTCTCAAACTCCTTACAGGGTACACCTGGAAAGCACCATCACTCACCTCAATCATCAGTATCTTTACAAAAATGACCCCTGTAAATACCCTGTGAGTACAGGTCTACTTAATGACTTTAGCACTGGGGAGGGAAAACAGAAAAGTGATTAAGAAATGAAGCATCTGGATGGCATCTGTGGATGAAAGAGTAGGGCGCTGGCCCCATATACCCGAGGTGGTGGGTTCAAACCCAGCTTCAGCCAAAAACTGCAAAAAAAAAAAAAGAAATGAATCCTCCCTCTCCTGGTGGTCAGCTGTGTGATTGCGAGACAGCAATTGAATCTCTACGTGGCTCACTTACCCGTCCTTAAAATGCCAGTGCCAGTGTAGTAGAGTCTACCTCGCAGGACTCTGAAGAATATGAAACACATCGATATTTGTAAAGTGAGTACAAGAGGCACCTAAGGAAGACCGTGCAAGTGTGGGTTAAGTAAATAAAAACAAACATGCATTTTCACATTCCTTCTTTCCCCTAGCAATGTAAAATATAAACCAAATGAAAAGTACTACACTGCATGAGGTGTCACAGTGATTTGCCACTCTAGAGTAGAAAGTTAAAATATATATATATGAAGCATGAACCAAATGTCAGGAGAAATGTGAAAATGATGGAAACAACCCATGATTTCCACAATTACATGTCAGCAGCTAATAAAAATATAGCTTGGGTGGATGCTAAGTATAAGTAAAATTGGGGTCACTGAACTGAGAGCTTGTCTACATTGATACAAGGTATTTCTCTTCCAGCAATCAAGCAAAAATGTCATTTTAGTTTCTGTTGTTGCAGAAGTAAAATGATCTGCAACTTCTGCCTGTGTTCCTGGAATAGTGAAACGAAGACCAGTTCTTATGAGTGCTCCTAGACACTACAGAATCCCAATTTTTTTCAAAGATAAAATCAGAAAAGTGTGGTCCAGCTAATAAATTGAAAATAAATACACACACACACGAATATACATATATATTAGGTCTGACAAGTTTGCCAGCTTTCCCTAGAAAAAAGTGCTACACACCTCATTGCTGAGTAGCACCATGGTCACCTCGGAGGTACTGCCTTTGGGAAGCTATGCACCGACGCCAGCACCTCGTCCACCTTTCAAAGCAATTTTGGAACTCTTTTTCTGGAATGTCCTCATCATACAAGGTCAATCAAATTTGAAAACTGATCCCAGAAACAGTGCTCCATGCCTCACTGCTGAGTATCACTATGGTCACCAGTGGCCCACAGGGAATACTTCAAAGGTGACCACAGTGATATTCAGGAATGAGGTATGTGGCACTTTTTCTAGAACAAGTTCACAAACTTAATTGTCTAACCTCATATAAAGATATAGGAAAATTAAATTTCAGAATGACAAAGAGTCTTTTAAAGAACCTGAAAGTTATGGTATACTTGAGTTGTATGCGCTCTTCCTAGCAGCATTTTGAGTACAGTGTGAATGTGCTATGCAGCTACTCCAGGGACTGTATAACCAAATTTTGTTTTGCTAATATGGCACCTCTAACACGACTTAAGAGTGGGGTCATATCCCCTCAAGGTGAAGAGAGAATAAAATACAGGAAAGAAAGCTTGGTGCTCAAAAAGGTAACACAAACAGGCCTCCAGGCTTCCATCTGAAAATTCAGAAATGCAAACTTCGAGTTAGGCAGGTGTCCCTGGAGACAGGCTTCCCCGTGCAATGAACACTGTTGGAACGACTTTGAACTTGCAGAGAGTGAATTCTACGTTTTCATTATTTTAAATCTATCTGCCTGTAGGAATCTATGATAGTTCATTAGAACTTGGGGTTCCTCACTCCCTCACCTCCACCACCAGGGATAACTGAATCAGTTCACACAAGCACTGCCTCCCAAGACTCTCAAATCTCATTAGCCACCTACTCTATCACTGGTTTTCTGAGAATTCAGGTCATAATAAGAGATCTTGAAAGTACAGCCAAGTTTGACACACCAGCCCATCTTTTCAGAATTTTACCATGATGTCCACTTCAGAATTCTAAGCCATTTTTATCTGCTTGTTGATATTGTGTTGTTTGCATTAGAAACTCAATGAAGAGGCTGTAAAGATGTTTTTAAAAGCCTATGTCAATAGTATACTTATTTATGGTTTCAAAACAAAAATGACACATATGTGATACTATAAAGGATATCCAGTAAATGGCGACTATGCTCTTTTTCAGAAGGTCTTCTGATGGCATGCTCTGAAGGAAGAGATGGCAGAACTCTGGGAACTCCTCCTACTCTGTTAAATTTTTTGGTGGAAGAGCTTTATCAATATTGTCACTGATGTCAAAAAACAAACATTTACTTAGCCAAATATTTACTTTCTCCTACCACCCTATGTGTAAAGTAAGATTCCAGGTAAATTCCAAGTAGTACACCTTCCTACAGGGAGATTCATCACAGCACGATGTCTGCGTCCATTTACACTGACTTAGTGACCAAAAAGAGCCTTACATCACCTCTCACATCCAAAGTAGCCCATAAAATTCAAAGGAGCCAAATAACACTACCCTTAATTCAGTGCTGGACAAACTTTTGGCCCAAATAATACTTACTGTTCATTTGAACACATCTAACAACTAACTTTCTTGTGCCCTGAACAATCACAGTTGTGCTCCTATATGCTCGGAGGACTATGTACCAATTGAATGCATGCGATATGGTTTTATATGTCTAAAGTCCTTTATAAGGATTATAAAAGATTATAGCTGCCTTTTTGCTGTCACTTAATTCAACAGTCATTTAACAAATACTGTAGTGGGCATGTCACAGCCTGCCAAGCCTCTTCCTAAGGAGGCCTCTCCCCCCAGCTGTCTCCAGACCTGTCCCATGTCCGTTCATGTTCACCCTGTCTATATGGCCCATGCTCATCCCATCATGGGCTCAAATCATGATATGCTGTTCCCATGGATTATTTCAAGGACCTGCAGGAGTATGTTCTTAAGTTTGGGAGGTAGACAATGAGAGAAGGGCTTTTCCACTGATAAGCTAAGAAGATGTGGGACTGACAGTGGCCTCCTGGGGGAAGTGTGGCCTACAGAATAAAATTAAGGAGACCAAAACAGAGGAGCAGCAAAATGGAAGCCTCACAGAATTCACCGGGCAGCTCTATCTGCACTGAGCCCTACCTCTAAACTTCTCTATTCTCTGAGCCAGAATATTTTCTTCTGGTTAAAACGGTTATTGATAGATATCCCAATTATGCAGTTTAAATATTATAAATACTAACTATGCTTTAGCTAACTTCCAGATGCTGGAGATAGCTAAGAAGTACAAGACATAGTTCTTGCCAATAAATGAAATCTGAAACTAAAAAGCAGTGGCAACCACATCTCTAACTGAAATAAAAGGTGACAAGAGTTAAAGCAAGGATGTGCATATAGTAGCAAAGATGAAGGTGTAGTTAAGATGGATGGAGGCAGCAGAATGTACCCACAAGTACAATTTGATTCAGGCCTTGAAGGATAGCTAGGGCTTCATGGGACTGAGAAATGTGAAAGGACATTCTAGCAAGAAAACACAGTGAACTAAAGCAAGATTTTATCTTAAGAGGTTTCCGTACATATTTCCAAATGCCTAGCCAAGGTCTTTCTATATATTAGACACTCAATAAAGTTTATTTAATGAGAGTAAAGGCAGACAGACAAATTATTACATACATGATCTATTTGGAGTTAAGATGTCAGTCAATAACATAATCCCCTTTCATAATACTGCTTCTGATGGAAATTATGTTCAATTTTCAATCACCTACTTTATGACATAGCTTCCAGGAAAAGGAGGAATCAAAAGGAGTCATTGTAACTGATCAACAGAGAAGGACAGCTTTAATTCATTGCTAGCCTTGCTTCTTTCTTTTTCTTCTTCTTCTTCTTTTTTTTTTTGCAGTTTTTGGCCGGGGCCAGGTTTGAACCCACCACCTCTGGCATATGGGACCAGTGCCCTACTCCTTGAGCCACAGGCACCACCCGCCTTGCTTATTTCTTTTCTTTTCAAGATGTTCACGAACAAGTTCTCTAACTGCTATGAATAAATAGATTGATACATAACATTTATTAAGACGTTTTTACCATTTTTTAGTAAAATGGTTAATATCCAAATTCTGACCTGAGAAAGAATCAAAAGATTCTGAAACTCATAGTAGGTAAATAACATAATACTTAGCACATAATAAAAGCTTACTATTTCACTATTCATGGCACATAAAAGCTTAGTATTTTACTAATTCATGATACATAATAAGAACTTACTATTTCACTAATTCACTTCTGAAAGAGGGTTAGAGAGAGTGGTCTGTTCACAGACTTTGGAACCAGGCAATCTGGACTTTGAAACTTTGCTTCCATATGGATGTGGGAAAACTATTTTAACTCTAAAATAAATTAACTCTAAATTCTCAACTATTACATATCCCTACCTTTCCATCATTGTTTTGAAAATGATATGACATTGTGTATAAAGGACTGACATGTGGTGGGCAGACAATAAGTGCAATAATTATTAATAATAATATTTCAGTAAACAGGAATAGATCCTCAGGAAGGCAAGGTATTTTGCAAAAACAAATTTGACCAAAATGCTTATTTTGTCTCAATGAAATGAGGTGATTAGATAATTGAATGTTTTAGTAATTAAGGTGTTTCTCTTGATAACAGAACCAGTAGTGACAAGATCCTGCCCTCCAAATTAAAATAGAGTATTTTAGTAAATTTAATGAAGCATAGGGACAGAAGCTGTCTACCTGTTTATCATCCAATAATATTAGTTATTTGACATTGATATTATTTCCCCAATAATCCTCAACCTGGCAAGAAAGTTCTTTGAAGGACAAAAGTGACAGTATGCCTGTATATTTGCTGAACCATAAGCAGCTATGTCAAGTGTATAGCTGTTTTGTGACTAAGTACACAGGGCAGAGAACACAAATTTTCTTTGGGATTTTGAAAAACATTTAGGACTATGTACAACATTTGGGGTGCCATACCCACCACCTGAGTACCAAGGATCTGGAACCTGTTTTCTATAAAATGTATCTTTTAAGTACAAAAACTTTGAAAGCCTACCTGCTTCATCTTACACTTACATAGAACATCAATTGCAAGCACTGTAATTAAAGAATTCTAATACAATAGAAACACTCAGCAAATCTTTACTATCTCTGTTTTTCCGTTCATGTAAAATATTATATTTGGAACCCTGCACATATTAAATTAAAATGAAGCTTATAAATAGATGTTACATGTCAAAAATAACTCTCTTTAATAGAAATAGTTTAATATTTAGTTTCAACACCATGCTAAAAGACCTATAAGTTATCATACACCATTAGATATAAGAAACCATAAATTAAATTTCATCAGGATGTTTATTTGGAACAATATTTCAAACTTCTGTGGTCTGAATGTTTCTGTTCCCACACTCCCCAAATTCCTATGTTGAAATTCAACCCCAATGTAATAATGTCAGGAGGTAGAGACATGTGGGGATGATGAGGTCATGAAGGTGAAGCCCTCATGGATGAGATTAGTGCCCTTATAAAAGAGACCTCAGAGAGCTCCCTCTTACCTTCCACCATGTGTAGACTTGGAGAGAAGGTGCTATCTGTGCACCAGGAAACAGTCTCATCAGATGGCAAATCTACTTGAGCCTTGATCTTGGATGTCCAGTCTCCAGAACTGTGAGAAAAAATTTTCTTTTGTTTATAAGCACACCAAATGGACGAAATACAGATGTTATCAAACCAAAGCAAAGTCTTCTTTTGGTTTATGAAATATAAAAACATATATGACATATATATATATAAAAATTCATATTTTAAAAATACTGTCTCATTTGCAAAAGATTCACCCAGTATTCCTTTAGGTAGTCAGTTCTTATACCATATTTCTAACACTGAGAATTCCACCATGTAAAAATTCCACCATGGCCAAACCACTTATATTAGTAAGAATTGTTTTGTTTACAAGATTTAGAAACTCAGTTCTAAGTAGCTTAAGCAAAACAAACAGAAAAGGGTGGGTGTGGTAGGAGATGTGTGTCAGGAATATAAAAGCTATTCTTTGAATATTAAAACTTTGAAAGCTTATCTGATATTTCTTATACTTACCTAGAACATCAATTGCAAGCACTGTAATTAGGAACTCTAATACAATAACAGAAACACAGAAAATTGCTACCATCTCTAATTTTCAGCTCAATGTATATTATATTTGTACCCACAAGGCAATGCTGTGTGCTCCAACAGTATAGCCATATTCTTTTAAAATTAAGTGCACATACCTGATCTGTACAGTTCATCGGGACCAGTTTGAAAGATTCTTAGAGGAGTCAGTAAGCAGGAGGGAGCACAAGGTATTAAGGAGGCAATGATGGTATGCTGGACAAGAATGTTAATGCATAAGATACCAAGATTGGAAAACAAAATAACACTACAATGAAAATAGACTGGAAAAAGAGAGTAGACACAAAGATTCTGAGTCAAAGGTTTGTTCTTGGAGCAGAGGTGTGGGCAACATCCCTTATCCATGTACCTTTTTCCTTCCTATGGGAAAACAGGATAAAATCTGTGGGAGGGAGCTTGGGACAGGAAAAGGAGCCATGAGGTTTAAGCTCTTTATTTAATGCCCACTGCTATTTAAGTGCCTCCCAGGGCTAAGAGTTTCCCACTCAATATTTCAGTTTGCACATTCAGGGGCAGCTAATTGCAGGTCTGCAATAGCATCTCATTACAATTCTATAACTACATATCAGATGTCTCCCTGCCCACTGAGCTCTGCATCCCTGATAAGGGCTGGATGGTCAAATTTATATGCCCTGTACCTACTCAACACTTGCTATATACAACAGATGCTTAATAAATATGTGATAAATGCCTAAGTAAATAAGCCAGTTCAGAATTATGTTGCTAAAGAAAATAGGAAAGCAAAAATGAATAAATAAATAAATAAACCAGAAATTACTGAAAAATATTTTTAAAGGGCAATTAAATTACTATATATTCAGATCACAATGGTAATTTACTTAAATCCAGCATCCAAACAAACATTTATTGATCATATACTACATGCTGAATGCTGAAATGACAAAGATGAATGTGATATGACACTCTTCTTTTAGGAAGCTTAAGTTTTAAACTATTTACATGGAAATCCAATATGGGGTCAAAGGGAGTAAGAAGGAAGCAAGTTTAAAATTATAAGAGTTAAAAATTACAGAAAACTCTGGTGCTCCAATGAGACTTACGTTTGGTAGGATCTCACTCTGCCAGCCAGGTGCAGAAACAAGTGGTACCATCCTCTTTCCTTGAAGGGAAGGATCTCAAAGTTGTCATCCAGGCTGCCCAGTGATCAAGTTTTCATCTGTCTTCTAAATCAACCTGCTGACAGTGTCCAAGTGCAGAGAAAATACTTGCTCTGCCACACAGCCCCAAATTCTGCTTCTGTGGATCTCGTCTCTCTTTAAACTTCTGATGCCACTACATCACGCTAAACTGGACCACCTGTCTTTGTCTGCTCAGGCTGCTATACCAAAGTACTGTACATTGGGTGATTTATAACAAATAGAAATTTACTTCTAACAGTTTGGGAAGATGGAAGTCCAAGATCAAGGTGCCAACATGGTCAGGTTCTGGTGAGGGCCCTCTTCCAGACTACAACTTCACATTATAATTGTATACTTATATGGTGAAAAGTAGGCTCTTTGGGGAGGTCTCTTTTTCTAAGAGTGCTAATCCCATTCACCAGGGGCTACCCTCATGCCTTAATTACTTTCCAAAGGCCCCTTCTCTTAATACCATACTTTTGAGGGGGTAGGATTTCCACATGTGAATTCTGGAAGCTTACAAACATCCAGACCCTAACATCACCACAGGAGTTAGACTAGCGCGTCTCGGACATGAGTGTCCACAGCAATCCCTGCAGATTCTGTCAAAATGCAGATTCTGGTTCAGGAGATCTGAGGTGGGGATTAGTGTCCACAGCAACCCCTGCAGATTCTGTCAAAATGCAGATTCTGGTTCAGGAGATCTGAGGTAGGGATTAGTGTCCACAGCAATCCCTGCAGATTCTGATGGAGGAGATCTGAGATGGGGCCTCAGACTCTCACAAGCGTTCTGGAGGATGCTGCTCTCAGGAGCACACAGTCACAAAGAGTCAGGGGAGAGCAGAAGGCTGAAGGACTGAAGGCTGCGTTTGTCCTTCTAAATTTCCCTGCTGAACTCCATGCCTTCCCTCCGCTAAAGTTTGAGGAAAGCAAAGAATTCTGAGTAACGAGCCACGCTGTGCACAAGCATTAAGGTGTCTTCCTGACCAGCTGTGTTTGGAAATTATTCATGTGAATTAAAAACAAAATCTTTTCCTCAGTCATCACATGGAGGACTCACAGTGTCATGCACCAGAGGTAGCTTCCAAAAAGAAGAGAAAGAAAAAGCCCAACACAGAGGCAAATGGACAGCTCCACCTCGCGTCCCTGTTCGGCTTAAGCGAGAGGCATGTTGGCATCTCCCCGATTGTTTTGCAGCTTCTGTGACAGGAAATCTCTGTGCTCAAACTAGGGCACCTGAAGGACGTTCAGTCAGGAAGTTCCAGATTCCTCCAGGGTTTGTTTTTAGGATTAGAGAGGAAGGCACAGTTTGGGGGAAGAAAAAATTGCCTACCCTTTAAATCTGGGTGGGGATGTCAGGCACCTGGGCCACCTCCGCCCGGAGCCGCTTCTCAAGTCTGACCAGGGCCTGTGGTGACAAGAGGACGCAGAGACCGTCCGCCCCGGGGCTCCCCGATATGGCACTTCATTTACCAACAACCCGTATCTCATCGTCTCATTCTGCAAATAAGCCACCGCAAAGCTGAGAGGTTATGCAACCTGCTCAAGGTCACACAGCCTAAAGCTGACTGGAAATGGCAACACTGCCCAAAGTCATAGTGTAGTCTTTCCAATGGCTCTGAGGGAAAAACCAAAGGCAGGCTTTGCAGAGCGGCCCGGGTTACGCTCGAGCGCAGACGGAGGTGAGTGTGAGGACCGGCCCCACGCAGCCCCTAGACCCCGCCCTTCAGGGGCAGCGGGGCCGTCCTGACAGGCATGAGGGCGGAGATACAGGGGAACCGCTTCCAGGTTACAGCCCCGAAGCGGCGCAAGCACTTCCGGAGCATAGCACATCAGGGTCATTAAAGGTCAGCAGGCTCTGAGGTAAAAGCGAGGTGTGCAGGTGACGCTTAAAGGTACATAGAGATTACTAGGTTTCCCTCTAGTACCCGAAGATAAGATGATTCTAGCCGAGAAAGTCTTGCCCGCGCTCGAGGACTCTCCGGTCGAGCGGCCTACCGGCACAGCGGGCGCCATGCTGACCCCGGCAATTTAAGTAGACTACGCAGGGCTGATGCAGGCTAGGCAGCGTCGACGCGGTGACATCACAGACCTGCGCGGGAAGGCGGTACCAAACTCTTCTACAGGACCTTCCTGGGCGGGCTCTCAGCCTGCGGCGCCCGGCCCTGATAGGCGGAGCCGAGTGGAGTGACGGCGCCGCCCCGCCCCCTGGTTGAGGCGGGGCGGGGTAGGCAGCCTTAACACCGGAGTGCTCCGGGACAGCGCGGGTAGGATGGGGTTGGCGAAGCGGATAGCTGGGTGGGCGGGCCCGAGTGTGCTGCCTGGGGTTGATGCGGAGGCTTTCCCCGCCCCGCCGCCCTCGAGTTGCGGGAGAGCCCTGGCTGACTGGAAACTGAGCAGCCCCGCCCGCCCGTCCCTACCACAGAAGTGGAGTCAGAACCTAGGCCCGCCCGGGCGGTGACCAGATGTCCCGCTTCCTGAACACTGGCGCGGCCGAGCCTCCTCCCCGCAGGCTCCCGGCTGGCGCATCTGGAGCAAAGTTCCTGGTTCCTGAGTTCGAGACCCGGGCCGTGTTCCCGGTCTCAGAACCCTGAAGAGGGCTCGTGGGTTCCTGAGTTCGAGACCCGGGCCCTGAAGAGGGCTCGTGGGTTCCTGAGCAAGCCCCGACGACCTCACAGTGGGCAGGTTGCGATTTCACTCACTCGGGCAGCAAATCGTGCCCACAACGGCATAGGAAAACATAACATTTTGTGTTTAGACGGGCTGCAAAGTATAAAGTAGTGCGGCCGACATTTCTTGGAGTCTTCAATTGCTTTCACCTGTCATGACCCGAGTTTGAGCTATCTGGCAATGAAGTGTCACTCTTTGTTGAATAGTTGCTTATTTCATTGTTGAATAATTGTGAATACTAGTGTTTAAAAACAAATATGGATGCGCAAAAGAAACGGGGAGAGGAGCAGGGACCTATATTTGAGATTTAATGGTGCTCTTACTAAAAGCATATGTGTTGTTCACTTGGAAATTGATAGAGCCTCTAACTTCTCTTTTCACAACAGTAGCGACCCGCCCCTTCTGCATAAAGTTTCCAAAGGTCAAGAAAAAAGACCTCGCGACTTGCTAATTGGAATTTCTTGCCAATTAAATAGTAAATCGCATAATCTATGTACTGAACAAATATAGAATGTTTAATTTAAAAAATTTATAAGCCTATTGGGTCAAGGTGAGAAGGGGAAAAAAGTTTTCTTTAAAAGATTCCTGTGTTTAATTAGAATTCATTGAAACGACTGTGCTTAGCACAGAGAATGATACGTTAGAGGAAAGCCTTAGAACAATGATCAGCATAACTCCACACAGTATGCGGAATAAACTATACCAACTTACAGCATTTTTGTTTTTTTGTATTGCCAGTTCCTCAGCTAGAATGAAGCACATCAACCTGTCGTTTGCAGCGTGTGGATTTCTGGGCATTTACCACTTGGGGGCAGCATCTGCGCTTTGCAGACATGGCAAAAAACTCTTGAAGGATGTCAAGGCCTTTGCTGGGGCTTCTGGTGGGTCCTTAGTTGCTTCTGTCCTGCTAACAGCACCAGACAAAATAGAGGTAACTAACTAGTAGCTAAGCTGTGTTTCTCATCAAGAAATTAAGGATAGAGGCAAAAATGAGTGTTGACTTTACTAAGCTAATTCTGCAAAGAAATAATCCTTTGCCTGAGAAGCAGAAAAAGCTAAGGCTTTTAAATGTAATCTCTAGGGATCATGTGCTTTCACTTTGACAAGATTATTTTAGGTGACAGTGAAATAAGAAAGTAAAATGCCTTATTTCACTCTTGATTTTTTATTTATTCTTAAGATTCCTTAAGAATCTGTTCCTTTAAAGCAAAGGATATTTCTTCTGTCTGTGATCATGAGAAGAGCTTGTAGCCTGTTTTCAAGGCCTTGAACATGTGGCGGACAACTCTGTTCACTACTACTCGTAAACAGACTTATAAATTAAAATGTGGTCATACAATTTCTATTAAGTAGAATAGTATGGGAATTTAATTTGTTTTTAATCCTCACAGTAAGAGGAAGCTCTGAGTTCCAAGCAGTTTATCCAGAAGTAATACAAATAAGCCTTAATTATGTATTTTATTTAATGCAATCTATGTTTTAAAAATCTGTTTTCTGCTATCTAAATGGTGATCAATCATTCGCTGACTGTGAGAGCTGGTTCCTTTAGGTGGGGGTTGTCATATTTACTAATTACTTACTCTAATGGCTTTGAGCAATAATAAAAAACAATAATTTAACACATTCATGCCCAAGAATAAATTCCAGTTACATCTAAGATTTCAGAACTGCAGAATTTTAAACATCAAATTTTTTTTTCTCAAATCTTTTGTGAGCTCCTTATCAAAGAGTAGCTGGTTTTGAGGCCAGTTATTGAGCAATCTACTTACGTTTACTTCCCATCTTTATACGGTTGATTGACAGGGACCTAGAGAAGTGATTAAAAACTGTAGAGATTACACAGGATGAGAATCTTAAATCAGGAAAAGTATAAATAAGGTGTGAAAACTTCCACCAAAGTAGCAGAATTTTATGCTAAGAGTTGCAGTGTAGCTTTTTCTTAGAACTTTGTTTCCTTTTGGAAGCAGTAGGCCCCTGAGGGATCACTTCCTCCCTTTTATGTAGTCTTTCCTTTAGCTGGGCCAAATGCTGACTTTGGAGTTGTATAGACTTGGTTTTCATCCCTCAGCATATGTAGAAATGTCTTATGCAATTTAGAATGAAGATGATTTAGAAATATTGCAATAATACAGCTGCTTACTTAACTGAAATTCTGTGATATTAAGATGTTAAATAATTTGCCAGAATTTGAGATTTACTGTCTTATTTTCAAGTCAGGTTGCCTGTTGTTTATTTTTTGCTCTAAATTAGAGATTCTGTTTTATTGTCTGATCATGTTGGTATGATAAAAAGGTTACACGTTTATTGGTTGCTCCCATGGGAAGGTAGAAAATGGTTTTCTTTGTTTAGGGTATCCTCATTTCTCCTTTTTCAAAATTACTTTCCAGCTAAAATCTTTTGGCTTAAGGTTATTTTATTTCCTTTCTTTTTAGCATTTGAAATAATCCATTTGTAAGATAGCTTTGAGTTATTTCAGCAATTTTTTCTACCTGCTCAAATTCCTGTTAGCTCAGTTCTCACTGATGGTGTTAAGTTCCTCGAGCTTTCCACTGTTGTGACAAATAGGTGCGTAATTAATCTTGTTCTGAGCCTTTGCATGTATAATTAAGAGGAGCACCTGATGCTGGGCATATTTTAGGTGGTAGGCAAATTTAGACACAGATATGGAAGAGCTCAATGCTGCCAGGCCTTTCCTCAGTCCTTGCAATTTGCCAGAGCATGGTGCGGAACTCAAAGGCGAATGAGTTCATGCCTGATAAGTTTACAGTCTGGCCAGGGATGTGGGCATTTGTATCACTGAAATTCATACAAGGACACAGGCTAGGAGGACAGTCCAGCATAGAAGAAAGAGCACATGTTTGGGGGGCTCACCAATTTCTCACCTAGAAGCTTCCTGGCTTCTTGACAGGTGGGGCTGTGTCCCTTACAGGTCTCTAGAGTCCACTCACCTGATGCACTAAATGTGACATTACCCAGCAGCAGATCTGATTCCTTCATTCCACCTACTGATGGCCATAGGACAGCAGGGCCTGAGTTCCTAAGCATGCCTACCTCACAAGGCCTACTTGTGGCTTTCCAGGATGGATGACGAGTTTCAGCTGTGTGCCCCTCTTCCCTCTTGCTATTGTTTTTAATATCACCCTTTTATACCTCTAACCCCTGTCCAAGTCCTCTTCATATTTAAGGTCCCAGCCCAGAACTTAAATTGCAGATGAAGCTGTTGGCAACCCTTGAGGTTGAAAGTTAACACCCAGTATATTCATGTCCTGTTGCTGCAGTGACAAATGACCAAGTTAGTGGCTTCAAGCAATTCTCATGTATTATCTTACAGTTCTGGAAGTCATAAGCCAGAAAGGGTCTCTCACTGGGCTAAAATCAAAATATTAGCAGGGCCATCTCACTCCCTCCAGAGACTCCTGGGGAGAACCCGAGTCCTTGCCTGCTCTAGTTTCTGGAGGCTGCCCCCATTCCTTTGCTCAGGGCCACTTCCTTCATCTTTAAAGTTGTGAGCATCTTCACATCTCTCTAACTCCTTTCCTTTGCTGACATGAGACCTAACCACATGATCCAGGGTCATCTCCCCATCTGAAGATCTCTAACTTCATCACATCTGCAAAGTCCCTTTTGTCATGGAAGGTCTCACAGTAGTCACAGCTGGCAGGAACTGAAAACGAGGACATTGTTGGGGAAAGAAGAAACCTTGATTCTACTGATCACACCCTCGTGTACTTGCTTGTACCTCTGTGAGCCACTCTTGGAGGTGTTCATGAGTCATGAGTCATGTACTCTCTGCATCTGTTCCCCCACAGCCCATGGGCTGGTTTGGTGCTGACTGCCTGGTGCCAAGTCAGTTGCTAAATTAATTCATCAATTAATAAAAGACAAACCTGGGTTCAAATCCTGGCGTTGACATGTATTTTTGGTGAGTTATAGGGATAGGCATTTAATCTCACCAGGCGTCAGTTTTCTTACCTGCTAGGTGGGATCATTACACCCACCTTGCAGGTTTCTTTTTTTAGTACTGCCAGAGGCAGCCAGTGTGGATGCTGGTTCTGCATGCACACCAGATTCCCCTCAGGGACTTCTATAAAACACCAGTGGCCAACACTAATCTCTAAAGACTCTGATTCAGTTATTTGCCAACCACAGACCTGAAAACTCCTATTGCTGTTTGTTATTTGTATTGTCATCGGGAATCATCTGGGTTAGACCATTGGAATCAAAGTGCTTCTGGGGGCCACAGAATTGGTTTATAATGTTGAGGAAATTTATTGAAGAATGTGCTAAATTAGAATTCAAATGGAGCCTCCAGGGATTTTGCAGATGTAGACAAAAGCCATTAAGGAGGTTCAAAAAGAAAAAAGAACATTAGTAATTGTGAGAATGTGTAACTTGTCCAGGGTTCAAGAGTAGTGGGTGAGAGCCAGGCCAGGTAGGGGATTTGTACACCAATAGTAGACCATGACTCTAAAGACTGGGGTTGGGGCTGTAGAATCCTGTGATTTGTGTGACAGACATAGAGTTTTGGAATTGGAATGAACTTTTTAACAATGCAAAGGCTCATTTATTAATATTCTTTTTCAGAACTGTACCCAATTTACCTACACATTTGCTGAAGAAATTAGAAGACAGTCTTTTGGGGCGGTCACACCCGGTTATGACTTCATGGCCCGACTGAGGTATATATATAGTACATTTCCCCCCAAACAACACCAAGACAGAGTGTTGATGACTCTCCGTACACATGGCAAGCCCAGCATTCTCTCTCCTAAAATATTTACAAGTTGTTCAATAATTAAAGGTGAAAAATGTGGGTCACTTTTTCTTCTTTAGAAGCGGAATGGAGCTGATTCTTCCTGCCAACGCTCACGAGTTGGCCCAGAACCGCCTGCACGTATCCATCACCAACACCAAAACCAGAGAAAATTACTTAGTCTCAAATTTCTCCTCCAGGGAAGATCTCATTAAGGTAACGAAGCTGAGCTTCTGTCTGAGGCAGTCAGCTGGTACTGACTTAAATACTTCATACAAGTAATGAGCATTAGCGCATTCTTTAGGTCCCGCCTGCCATTTCCCCCATAGATGCTAAGTGCTAGGTAAATTATGTGTTTGGTGCACTGACCCACTAGGGCCCCACCCCAGGTCACTTCCAGTCTTGTTGTGACCTAGTGGCTGCCAGACTTGTTCAGCGTTTTCTTTTCCTGCTGACACGCAGAGCCTCAGAGTTATGTGAGTCGCCACTTCAGCTGAGTAGCCGTGAGAGTTCCTTGCATTACTGTAGCTGATACTTTGCAGTTCATGTAAGACTGTATTCTCCTAATCTTTCAGCAGTCCTCCGTAAGTCAGCGCCGCAGGTGTTACGGTGTCTTTAACAAAGGGGAAATGGGAAGGGGAGATGTATGTGAGGAGCGTATGCAGGGACCCAACGGTATCCTGCGTGGCAGTGGGAACCCATCTTGACACTCAGGTCTCTAAGCTTTTCCACGTAAAGTTCCATTTTGTTTCCTCCATTTTCTTTTGATGCCTTTATATCCAAACACATTTCAATGTTGTTGGGTTGAGAATTCATTATCTCTGGGAAATATGTCAGCTGATTGGTTGCTTTCCAAGTAACGATATGCTTACTAAGGAAATGGCTTTAATATTTGTCCGTTGGAAAGGGTGCATTTTTCTTAGAAAAGCTCCGTGATCTTTTCTTTATTTTGTGTGCAAATCATAGAAAGCTTGGGGTAATGTGGAGAATGTATGTTTTTACCCAGCAGCAGGTAATGGCTTGAGAGTGAGTGGTAAAAGTTCCGCCTGAATTAGAAGGTAAATGCATTGATTTTTATTGCGTTCAGATGCTGTCATTTGAAACACTTAATGAAATGTTGAATTGACAAGTAAAATTACTTTGCCACTTAATACATTAGAATATTTTTACTCAATATACCTATTATGCCAATCTCTCACTTATAAATTGATAGTCTTTCCACCTTAAGAAAAGGTACATTTCTATAATCTTACTATGATATTATGTAGACTTGACCATATAGAGGGAAGGAGCTAGTCACCCCATACCTGAATTGTCACAAGTTGTCAAGGTCCAGTTCAGCAGATCAGACTGTTTGTGGGGGGAGGGGCGGGTTGCTTGTCTCTTCCAGTTTGCCTAAGGACACACTGTGTGTGCTTGTGTCATTTACAGTAGGAGGGGACCTCTCCGCAGGCCCCCCCACCCTTTCCGGTGTACCCTGGCCCTGTGCTCTGTCCATAGTGGCAGAACGCTGAGTCCTGAATCCTTCAGCCTCCCATCCTGATTTACTAGTCACTGTTTAGCCTGTTGCCCATTTTACAGTTTTCGTATTTAGCGTTCATTGCCTGTCTTCCTTCATTAGATGTCAGCTCTGGGAGTCCCGGGTTCCTCTGCTGTGCCCACTGGTGCAGCCCAGCACTTGGTGCATGGCCAGGCACAATGTGAGTGCCATCATGGGTGAAGCAAGTGTACATGAAACAAGGTGGCTTTTTGTCACAATGGCCTGTTTTAAATCCAAAGAACAAGGCTGGGCACAGTGGCTCATGCCTGTAATCCTAACCCTCTGGGAGGCTGGGGTGGGTGGATTGCCTGACCTCACAGGTTCCAGACCAGCTTGAGGAAGAGCAAAACCCTGTCTCTAAAAATAGCCGGGCATTGTGGTGAGTGCCTGCTACTTGGGAGGCTGAGGCTACTTGGGAGACTGAGGCAAGGGGATGGCTACGGCCCAAGAGTCTGAGGTTGCTGAGAGCTATGACACCATGGCACTCTATCCAGGGTGGCTGAATGAGACTCTGTTTCATAAATCTGAAGACCAGACAAGCTGGGCCCTCCCTGTTCAATGAACTGGGTGAAATAACATTATCTGTTGGAGCCTACCTGGTTCCATGGTCTGCGTCTCTAGCATCCTGATTCCATCTGATGCCTGCAGCTTAAAATGAATGGTCATTCTCTTCATGCCTTTTATGTGGGAGTGTGGGAGGCAGAAGATGGCCTTTGAAGGTGCCCATACCCTCACCCGCAGGGCTTGTCAAGATGTAACGTTACACGGCAGAAGGATTTGTAGGTGTGATTAATTAAAGATCTTGAGAGGGGAGATGATCCTAGATTAAGCAGGTGAGCCCAAACTAAGCAGGTGAAACCTTAAAATTGGAGACCTTGCCCGGATTCAGCACACCATTGATGGTTCCAAGATGTAGGAATCCATGGGCCCTAGAGATGCAAGGGCTTCTAGGAATACAGCTCCCCACTGCAGCCAGCAAGGAAAAGGGACCTCAGCCCTGCAATCTGTGGAACTGAATCCATCTGATACCTGAATGAGAAAGGAGATACTGTCCTCTGGAGCCTCAGAAAGGGACACAGGCAGCCCTACTAACCCCTGGATCTTGCCTGCATGGGACCTGCACCAGACTCCTGACCTTCAGACTGCATGATATTAAGTTTGTCTTGTTTTAAGCTGTTAAATTGGTAGTAATTTGTTCTACCTGCAGTAAGTAAACATGACGTTTTTCCATTTCCTTTGTTTTGGATAATAACTATTCAGAAAATTGATATAATTACTGGAGTTCATTGAGCAGAAGAGAAGTAGTTGACACAAATGTGTAATACCTTGTCAGGAGAACACTGCTTCATAAACACACATACACTCATTCTGGGTTACAGAAGAAGTGTTCAGAATGTTTAGTAAGATGCGTTAACCTTTCTCAGAACGGATAAGAAGGAAGGATGGGTAGTTCCCTGATAGCAGATGGCGAGTACCAAACCATATGGAATGCATGCCTGGAAAACTCATGGAGCATGTAGTGGGAAGGAGGCAGAACAGGCAAGGTGAGAAATGAGAGAGCAGGACTGCTGTCTGCGCCTGGCACGTGTGCATGTTGCTTTTACCTTGTTAGTGGGGGGAGGGAGGAGGAAGCCCCCAAAGCAGCACCACTCCCCTTAGTTGGAGACAGGAGGATCTAAGTTCCCAAAGCCAGCAGGTGAAGCAGCCTGATGACTTGGACCGCCCTGGAGTCTCCCCAGGATGTGCACGCCTGGCTCTGCACACACAGCCCTGGCTCCACTGTCCTGCCTCTGGAACTTCTGTAGACAGGATGGGGGAGAGATTGGTTAGAGCAGTGGTTCTCAACCTTCCTAATGCCGTGACCCTTTAATACAGTTCCTCATGTTGTGGCAACCCCCAACCATAAAATTATTTTCGTTGAATTTATGGTTGGGGGTCACCACAGCATGAGGAACTGTATTAAAGGGTTGCAGCATTAGGAAGGTTGAGAACCACTGGGTTAGAGTAAGGGAGTGCAGGAGGGTGCTGCACACTGGAGATTTTAACCTCCTTTATGTCTTGTTCCATGTTGTGTTTTCTTTCCGTTTTTATCAGTAACTCATTTATTCTGCTACTTGCTGAATTTTTTTTTTTAATTCCTTGCTTTCCATCATTCATCAGCAGACTTTTGGTCTTTATAACAGAGCACCTGTGTACCTGAAAGTCCCCTGGAAACCCATGGCCTGGTGTAGGAGAGAGAGCGTGTGTGAGGGTGTCCTTCTGAGGTCATCTCTGTGCCCCTGGTGGTTATTAGTTTGGGTAAGCCTCCTGGCCATCCTGACTAGCTTGGTCACTCCCCCGTGTAGTCCTCTTGGATGAATCATTTTTGAACCTCCATTTTCTCATCTGTGAAATGGAGTCATTAGCACAGTTACGAGTGTTACTCTGGCAAATGAATAAAATACAGCCCAAGAAGGCGTGTTCAAACGCTGAAGCCCTGTGCATGTTGATTAAGGCCAGTCTTCCATAAATAATGAAAATGAGATAAACACACACACACACACACACACACACACACACACTCTGCAGCTTAGCACCCAGTGTGATTCTGTCCTGCAGTTAATGTTAAACTGCAGCTTCCTCTTCTTCTGCCCGAGTAGTGCTTACCCTTTCTTACCAATTTTATTCTTTAACCCCTTACTCATCACGTTGTTCTTCTTAAACAATGTGCTAACCTGTATCTATAATATTTCAGGGAATGGATCATCCTGAGCTTTTCCTACCTTTGAGCATTTGATTATATAGCTTCCTCTTCACTACAGGCCTTTTTTTTTTTTTTTTTTTCTCAATGGTTTTGTGTGATGGCTCATACTTAAACTGTATTAATTAACTTCACTTTTAGTGAATCAAAAAATTATTCTTTTATTTGATAGCTGCAATGTTAGTTGGTTGTTACCTGAGAACCTTTGCTGACTAAGTATGTGGTCCAAAGCTTCTTTTGTTGAGATTAGGTTTACATAGAATTCTATCTCATGTGTCCCTGATAATTTATCTCCATCTTTCCCACTTTATACACCATTGCAAGACACATGCATGGCCTTCAGGCATTCTTTCGTCCAGAATTTATTGACGCCTAACATTCCCCTCCTTCCCAATAGTGACTACACCAAGGCACACGTCACATCTCCTACCAAAGTAATTTGAGGTCACCTGAGAAGGTGAGATTTCTTTATGGAGGCCCCAGAAGACCCTTCTCCAAATATGTCAACTTTTTTCCCCTCCAATACTTAGTTGGGGTCCCACAGCCAGAAAAGTGTTCCTTTAGAGCACCAATTCTCAGCCTGAGGGTCACAACCCACAGGAGCTGTGTTAAAGGGCTACAGCATTAGGAAGGTTGAGAACCACTGCTTTAGAAGATGAGATCCACTGATGGTTCATGCCTGGGGGTCCCTTGTCTTCAGCAAACACACACCAAGCTGACACCAGTTTCTGCAAATGCAGTAAGCATTTGGGAATGGAAAAAATCTCTGAGGAGCCAGTGCATACCGGCCAACCTTGCTGTGACCTTACTGTGGGATCCTTGGCCAATCTTGATTTCTGGTAAAGGTCAAGTGAAATACATGTGAGCATGCTGTGCCCACGCTGAAGTGCCCAGCAGTGGTACGTGGTGACCTTCAGGGCTCCACACTCCCGGACCTCCCTGCCCACCCTCCTTCTTTTGTATGGTTCCTTAGTGTCCCCTCTCCTTGTGCACGCTCTATACATCATCTTCTGAATGTCAGGGTGTGGACACTTCACTTACCCCAAGTCATTTGTTTTAGGTTTCATATTCTATTCTGGGTTGTTTTTCTTTAGAAGCATATGCACAACCAGGAAATCCAAACATATTTTAATAATTTTTCTTTAGCAAAGTAAAACTAGGGAGGTAAGTCCTTTGTTTAAAAGAAACGTGACTGTATTGTGCCTCCAAGGCTGAGGAGAGATGATTTTTAGTTGACAATGCCATGGTGCCGTGGAGTCCCACTCTTTCCCTGAACTGGTTCAGATCATGGAATCTTTCATGTTTACAACTGATGTACACACATGTTCTCAAATGGTCTTTTAATATTCATGATCGCTTCTTACTAGAGATTCCCAGGAAGACCATCACACTCAGGGGTGTCACTGGCCTCTGGGTCTTGGTGTCACTGGTCTCAGTCATTGTATTGGGAAGAACTGCTCAGTCACTGTATTGGGAAGAACTGCCTGGTTTTGGTCATTAGATTCTCATTAAAGTCCACAGTAAACTTTAGGCATAACTGAAAGTTGTTGAGCATTTACTCTCTAAGGGAGTTAGGCCACATCATTTTCTCAACATCCCTTTTCTGTAAAATGCAGAATGAAGAGCACCTGTCTGAACGTGCATTGAATACACATTTGACAATGTTTTAGACGGTGCTTACAGGAAGCCACTCACTTCCACTTTTATCACTGTGTATTTGGAAGGAATAAAATCAATGTCAAATCAGTGGTGTTGCACATACCTAAGGCCCAAGTGCTGTACCCAGCCATGGGACCTGAGGGGCAGGCTCCTGCTGCCTGCAGCAGCATTCCCACCCCTGGCCATGGACATGAGGGGCAGGCTCCTGCTGCCTGCAGCAGCATTCCCACCCATGGCCGTGGGACCTGAGGGGCAGGCTCCTGCTGCCTGCAGCAGCGTTCCCAGCCATGACCGTGGGACCTGAGGGGCAGGCTCCTGCTGCCTGCAGCAGCATTCCCACCCCTGGCCATGGACATGAGGGGCAGGCTCCTGCTGCCTGCAGCAGCATTCCCACCCATGGCTGTGGGACCTGAGGGGCAGGCTCCTGCTGCCTGCAGCAGCGTTCCCACCCATGGCCGTGGGACATGAGGGGCAGGCTCCTGCTGCCTGCAGCAGCGTTCCCACCCATGGCCAGGTGCCACTGACATCTGGGCCCATGACGCTTCGCTGTGGGGACGGTTCTGTGTTCTGCGGGATGTTTAGCAGCATCCCTGCTAAAATCAGCCCCAGATGAGAACCACAGCAGTAGATGTACTGAGATTTTTGGTGAGGTAAATATCACTGGGAACACTGTAAGGTTAGATGCACCAAAAACACATGTTTAAACAAAATATTTTACTACGTGACCTCAGAATGTCTCCTTCCTCAGAAAATCCTACTTGCCTGCAATCAAGTGGCAGTAAGCTGACCACGGGTAAGAACAGCTGCTTACTTCCTAACTACCTAAACCTAATTTTCCCTCTGAACTTAGTTTGCTGTGCAAATCATCAGTCCCAATACAGGGAGGGCAAGCTGTGACAGCAACAGATACGTTGATTTGGAGGAGTGACAGGTACTTTCCAGCTTGTTGCACTTTTCATATTGTTCAGGGGGATTTTTACTGTTATTATCTGTAGAAAGTAATTGGATCACATTTTTCATCTATATACTGCAAAACAGTTCCAAGCATTAACTTGTCAATGAACTCTGCATTATACTTTGACATGGGGGAAAAAGAAAAAAAAAAAAAAAAAAAAAAAAAGAACTCCATCATTCTGGTTCTCAGGGTGGTGATTTTCTGCAGGCTACATATGTCTGTGCAGCAAAATGAAATAAATCGCTGTATCTATAGAGTGGCTTTGGGCCTTTAAAGACCTCTAAGCGCTTTAATTTTATGATATGTGCAGTGTCCGGAAATGTTTGCACTTATTGCTGTGGTGTGATGTTGCCTTTGCTGAATAACTTCACTCAATAGCTATATTATGCTTGCAAAAGATACCTAGGGTATGTAATTTATTTTTTTTTTAAGGAATAGCCAATTGATGAGAGAGGCTGGATTTCGTTAGTGTGAATGTAAATACCTCAACCATAAATACCTTTCTCTGAAAAATGCCCAGCTGCTTGTGGTGTCACTGCTCTTGGTGGGCGGACAGAGTTGGGCTGCAGATACTTGTTTTCTGGCCTGTGTCTGCTGTCGCTTTAAGTGACCTTCAGCACGTCACTGTCACTGCAGCTGCTGCTCACTGCTGCTCTGCCGCTCTGTGGAGTGGGCGTGGTCACTGTCACCTCACACTGTTCCACTTTGCTGCATGTTCAGGCTGAAGTCTGAGAGGAATGCTTTGATGCAGGCATGGCTGCAGGGCCTCTTTGTAAGATTGGATGGATCTCACATGAAGTTGGTATTGTGCTTTGCAATGAATAAATAAATACCTACAAAATAAATAAAAGTGGCTGCTTACCGCTTTGACACAGCGCTGCACATGAATGTGCTTTCAATCTACCAGTAAGCAAGCAATCGAGATAGATGTGCACAAAGCTGCTGGGGAGAGGACCAAACATGAGAAATCTGACTTGTGTGTATTGGCCCTGGTAAGACACGTGAACACTTATTACCTATGAGAATGAACCTGGGTCTTAGTGCAGGCTGAGCTGCGTCTCTTTGGGAAGCAGTTGGGAGAGAATTAAACGAGACATTGTGTTGGAGGGTGTGTCGCAGGGTCCACTGCAAGGATGTGCACCTGGAGCGTTTGCACAGCTCTCACTGTCAAAGGGGCCTTGCAGTTGGTTTAATGCCCTCCTGTCACCATCCTGCAATTCTTAATATTATACTTTGTGAACATGGGGCCCTGCGTTTGTGTTTTGTACAGGGTTCAGAAATTCTGTAGCGGGTTCTGGCACCTTGTACCAGCCTGGCGCACCAGAACCCTTTAACACCCTGGTGCACCGGAACCCTTTAACTCATGGCTGTTTGCTATCTGCTTTGCTGTGGGAGTCCCTGTGTGGTGCTTTCATCTTTGAATCTGCCAGTGCTGAAATCTGAGGCCCCAGGGGCCTAATGCTGGAGGAGCTGTCACAGTTAGGACCTGTCCCCTGGTCCCCAACGTGCCACAGTGGCATGGGCACAGTCCTGGTTAATCCCACTCATGGGGGTTTGGTGTGAGCAGATGTCTTCATCCCCATCACAGGGAGAGGATCAGATGGCTGTGCCAGGAGAAAGACACAGATCTCTTTCCCTGTAGAGAGTTTGGAGAGAGGAGACATGTCCAGGCAAGAGCCACCACCAAAAAAATAGTCTGCCTAGTTCCATGTACGTGGTACAAAAATCAACAAGGCAGGAATGGCTTGTCAGGTCACAACTCAAGATTCTACACTGGTGATGGGCTTTGTCATTTAGTTCAGTTCATATTAAATAGGCTTTTGAGAGCTGGCCTAAAAATCATACCTATGATACTGTTTGGTGGGGTAAAATGCCTTCTGAGTTCTGAACAATTCTAGAGGAATCATTTACAAATTAGTATTTGGGCACATAATCCATTTCTAAATAACGTATGTTGAAAAAAAATCACGCAGTCTTTAACAAGAAAAAGCCATAGAGTCTTTTACTTATCAGTTGAAAGATTATAGCTTAAAAAATATTCAGCATCTGAGGCTGTATGTTTTCAGCTAGAATACTAACAATTTGGAAACTACACTACAAAATAAAACATTTACATTTCAGAAAAGCCATCAGAGCCTAACTTCTTCTGTTATAAGGAATGATAATATCCTAAGTGACAATCTTTTTCGACTTTTTAAATGGAAGATAAAGTATAATTGGTGTCTTTACTTGCCAGGGTTCCGTTATCTGTCGTGACCACGTCACTAGAACTTAAAATGTGTCGTTCCCTTAGCATATCCCAGTGACATAAATTAGAATCTCTTTGAGCTGTGGACTAACCTCCCTTAGCATAATCAGAGGAGTTTGTTCCTCTGGAGAATAAGATTTTTACAGTTTGTGATAGAACATTAGAAATGATTTATTTGCAGCCTGCACACACTCATGAATTTAGGCTCACTTTCAATTCAATTTTGGAGTGACTTGGATGTGTACAATGAAAGTGCTGACTTATGTGTGTGTGAAGGTGATTAATTTGGAGAGAGTGGCTTTTCACCTATCTTTTCAAAGTCTTTTCATATATTAAAAATGTTATCTTTTGTGTAAGTATGTGCAGTGGTGTATTTGAAATATACGGAACTTATTCATTTAATAAGATTTTTATAGCAAGTACTAGATCAGATTTATTATGTGCATGTTAATGTCTGTCCTCGTGAGCTGTCTCTCTCTTGTATCTGCCTAGGTGCTCTTAGCCAGCAGTTTCGTGCCCATTTACGCAGGACTGAAACCAGTGGAGTACAAAGGGCAGGTAAGGTTGTCCCTGAGGAGTGACCAGAATCCCCTTACTTGCATGTTTCTTTGGAAAGATCCAATTTTATGCTTAACCTGGTATTTCCATATCAGTTTATATATTTTTTTTTTCTCATAAGTAGCTTTGCTTCTAAGAGTAAGAAAACCAAATGTAGGCACTGTGGTACCTTATCCTCAAGATCTCGTGAATGGGAATGATTGACTAGAAATGCTCTTATTTTCATCTTTAAAAAATACTTATCCCAGGCAGCATCTGTGGCTCAAAGGAGTAGGGCGCCGTCACCATATGCGGGAGGTGGTGTGTTCGAACCCAGCCCTGGCCAAAAACTCCAAAAAAAAAAAAAAAAAAAAAAACCACAAAAAAAAAACTTATCCTTTTTTTTTTTTTTTCTTAACACAAAGATTTGTTTCCACCACCCAGTAAAGTCCTTCTGACCTACTAGAAGCCACATTGGACGGCAGGCAGGCTAGGAAAGGCGTGGGGCTCACACCCTGCCCAACCACAGACAGGCTGCCCTCCACTCCCCCGTGTCTTCCACGGGGAGACCATCCAGCCTCCTCCCAACCTCCATGTACCAGACACCTATACCACTGAGGGCTGAAGCGCGTTTGCGTCTCTCTCTCCACATTTAGGGTCCACAGGTATGCCAGCTCTGCTAGGAAAATTTAGATGTGGGCTAAAGTCAGCGCCCTCTCTGCAGTCCCACACTGTTTGTTCCCAGCACCGTTCCACCCTTTCCGGCTCCTCTGCCGTGAGGACATGAGCCCAACACAGGCATTTGACAATCAAAATCCTGTCTAACATGTACCAGACATATGCATTTCATAATCCAAATAGCGTGCCTATTGAACACATGCCAGAGATAGGCATTTTATAATCACATATAGTATCTATGTACATATTTAAAACATTCTAGAGATACAGGTTTTTTATAATCAAAAGGAGTATTTAATGTATACTAGAGATAAGCATTTTATAATTTAATTCAGTAATTATTTAGCACATACTAGAGATATATATTTTGGTTTCATTTTCAAGACAGAGTCTCACGCTCTTGCCCTGGATAGAGTGCCATGGAGTCATTATAGCACGCAGCAACCTCCAACTCCTGGGCTCAAGAGATCCTCCTGCCTCAGCCTCCCCAGTGCTGAGACTATAGGAGCCTGCCACGAGGCACGGTTGACTTTTCCACTTTTAGTAGAGATGGGGTCTCTCTATTCCTAAGGCTGATCTCAAACTTCTGAGTTCAAGGGATCCACCTGCCTCAGCTTCCCAAAGTGTCAGGATTACAGGTGTGAGCCCCCATGCCTGGCCTAGAGATGTATTTAATATATACCAGAGAACCAGAAACAAGTATTTTATAACCAAATACAGTATTTAATATACACCAGAGATATACATTTTATAATTAAATATGGTATCCATTTAGTACATATGAGAGATACTTATTTTATAATCAAATAGAGTATCTACTTAACATATGCCAGAAATATATATATTTTATAATCAAATAGTATCTATTTAAAACATACCAAAGATAAATTTAATAATCAAATAGAGTATCTGTTGAATATACCTAAGAGATATAGGTATTTATATCCAAATAACCAAATAGAGCATCTATTGAACATATACCAGAGATATGCATTTTATAATCAAATATCACATTTATTTAGCATGTACCAGAGATATACAGGGTATCCATAAAGTTCATGTGCAATTTGAAATAGTTGTCTATTTTATGATCAAATAGAGTACATATTTAAAACATGTCAGATATATACATTTTATAATCAAAGACGATATTCATTGTACACATGAATATTTGATTTTGTATAATCAAATACAGGTACAGCATATACCAGAGACCAGGCACATGTTCATGGACAAATAAGTGATGTTGGTTTATACCTGTGTGATGTGTATGTATTTATTCATGAGTGAGTACAAGCAGTGTTTTCCGTGTCATTCATTCATTCAGGCACTCCCTGTGAGGGCCCAGCACAGGCCTGTTCTCGAGGAGTTGATGATCTCACCACAAAGGAACTGATTTTTAGAATCCCCTTGGGTAATAGGATTGCGGAAACGTCTCTGCTCTGGTCCTGTTAGTCCTCAGAGTCCTCTTTCTTGAGCTTCCTGGAACCCTCTTTCATGCTGCCCATGTGATTGTTGGCCCACGCCAGTCTTCCCCAGATGGTTGTGTGGCAGGGGCGGAGGAGAAGGCTGAGGTATGGGGAGGCAGAACAATAGGGTGGAGGCCACGTGGGTATGAAGAACAAGAGCCTGAGGGGTACTGTCATGCCTGCCGGACTGTTTATCAGCCACAAGTGTGCAGTGTATTTTTTGTCGTGATGTACTTATGTATTGCAGTCTAGAACCCTCTTTGTATCCAGGTAGAAACAAAATCCATTTTGTTTGTTTTTAAAAGAGCAACATAATATAATTTAAACATCAGCTCACAGAACGCACACGAGCTTTCCTATTTTTTCCTACTCTCAATACTATCTCTCAGAGCTAATAAATATTCTGTTTTCAAGTAAAGGATCATCTATTTTGTCATTTAAAATTTTACTTGAGATGTATCACACTTTAACTGCTAATTATTTTAGAGTTAGTTAAGTATCATTTTCACTCTTGTTGAGTAAAATAAGTAAAAATCAACATTTATTTTTACATATAAATTTTGAATAGAGTTAAAGATGCTATCAAAATATACTTTATATTATGAACTTCAATTTTATAATGATCTGAAATCTAAAATAACTTTTACTTCAAGCTATTGCTTTATACTATACTTGTGTAAAAAATGTCAGAATGTTAAAGAAAAAAATCCTAAGACATTTCATGAGACTATTGTATATCACTGTGAAAAGGGCATTAGAGATCAAAAGTCATCAGAATTGCTGATACAATCATAAATTGAAAGGTAATGACTGAGAAGATGGGATGTAGTGTATAGTATTTATGCAAGACTGAGGAGGTAGGATTTGGAAGAAGAGAGAATAGAATAAAAGTTCTAACAGCCGAGTCCCAGAAGCCTGGTATGCTAGTCTAAGGCCATTCAAAACATTTTCCTGTTTATTTAATATGAATAGCAATATTATGGAAGAGGGGCATGTGGCAAAAGCTCCAAGTTTTCTTCCAATATATACTTTACTCTTATTACTTATTTACAGAATCTCATTTTTTAGCAAAACCTATCGCTCTGTAGCTAGAAGGTGACATTTTCCAGCTTCCCTTGCAGCTAGATGTGGCCATCCATTTAATACTGGGCATTGAGATGCAAAGCGGATTATTAGGGGACTTACAAGAAGGAAGGCTGTATGCCTTTCTTTCCTGTTTCCCAGAACTTAGATGTGATGACTGGGGCTCCAGTAGCTATGGTGCACCATGAGGTCACTTATCCTATCCTGGAGATGGTTGCATAGTGAGCTGTAAAGTCATGGGTTGGATCCTGAGTGATTTGGGATGTGTGACCCAAAGACTAGGAATGGTTGGAGTGTCTTATGTGAGGAATCAGAGGGGACTAAGGAGGTATTCCATGATGTGATTGAATGAATACTTTGCACATGTTTACAGAGTGACAGCCACCATTCAGCAGCAGGGAACATGGGGCCAGGAGCTGTGACAAAGATGGAAACCATCCCACCCATATCCCTTGACCATGGACAAAGCCCTAGGACAATATCTTGCTGATCACTTGGTGTCTGTGCATAGAAGACACATCATAATTACTCGTTGAACTGTTGAACCTTGTGCCTCCTTAATGTATTATTTTCCTTCGTTGTTTAATGGAGCCGGCTCCATGCACACAGCGATTGACAGAGAGCCACAGGGACCTCGAGTCATTTATAATGTCAGAAAGTGACAGCTCAGGAGTGTCCTCCGCTTGTTACAGATTCCCCTTAGCAGGATCACCTCCCACAGTCGAATGGGGTTTACACGCCAAGTTATTTTCTACAATTTTTCCTTTCCATTTTCAGGGAAATGTGAACTTTGCTTTAAATGTGGTGTTTTCCAGTGGGTATAAGCTTTTTATGTGATTTAAATTACATAAAAATTTTCAATTGTGCTGAAAACATCTCTCACGTTCTAGATTCTGGTGTTTCCTGGAGCTCAGGTTTTGATTTGTTTGTTGGCTTTGGTTGTTTTTCTAAATGGAGGAAGGCCAAGGTGGCAGAATGGGAAGAAAGGCCCTTGGTGTTGGTTACGTTTGTGGCACGTCACTCAAAGTGGAGAAAGCAAGCAGCCACCAATAGCAGCAAAGGCCACCTTCTTCTCTTGTGACTTTTGTTAAATAGGTAGGCCTCTTCGTTTCCACATCTGTTGTGACTTAAGTATTAAGCATACAGGATTTTATTAGGATCCATTTGTGTATCCAATATTTCTAATCACTTAGAATTATCTACTTTAGCACAGACCACAGCAAAGACGGTGTGAGTCCTGTTGAAACCTCAACCCATGGATAAGAGTAGTATGATGTCTTTGAAAATTACTTTAAAAAAAATATTAATGTAAAAGTTTGTGTAGTTTTCTCTGGCTTCATCTTATGACTGTTTTTAGCACTTGTGATAGTTATGCATTACTAGTGGAATTAGTGAATGGATGGAAGTAAATTGAAGTCAAGTCTTATATTTTCCTGCAGTGCATATGGACTCTTTCCAGTGATAGAATAAACCGTAGAAGTCGTCACACCGTTAGGCCATATTTTCACAGACTCTCGTCATCAATTTAGAATAAGAATGAGAAATTTGGAGGGAAGTACTTAACTAATACTTTTTAAAGAGCATTACTGTTGGCAGGTGATTAAAATAGCAAAATAGAATTATCTCTAGAACTGATATATGTAGATCAGAAGAAAAAGATGTAGGAATTTACGTTGTTTTCTCTTGTCTAAGTTAGAATTCATGTAATATTTTGACTCTGTAACATAAAGACTATCAATAAAGAATTTATCCTTGCATCACTCTCGTCCATTGAGGCTTTGGCATTATGGATTATTAATCCTTTCATTATTGACGTGTCTATAAAAAAGCAAATTGTGGAGTACTCTGTGTTACTATGTATTTATATAAAGTTGCTACTGTGGTCCTTTGGCTTAGATTTCTGTGTTTCTTCCTGTTTTAGGCTTTTCCCTTGGAAATGTAATTCCTGCACTGTCAATAGCAAACTCAGTCGCTGGCCTTGCTACCAGCTAGATTTGGCTAGAGGGAAATCTATATATGACTTTATAGTTACTCTGAAGTGGAAGCTCTTATTTTTCAGTGGTCTTTTAGACTTTTTTTGCATTGTCCATTTAATTTTTTAAAAACCATGTTAGTCTTCCAGAAATATTTTCTACATAGCAATGATAGATTGTCAACTGCTAACTAACTCTTTTAGAGTCTTTTCACAACTTGATAGTGTGAGTCACTAGGAAGTCAGCAATCTACCAAGAATCAATGTACCGTAGAGAATGACAGGGCTTCTTGGCTCTTTTTAGGAATTTTGTTTTAACCTGTCCCCTTTGACTAAAAAAATCTCGTTTGTCTCTCCTCTGCCACAGAGGGGAGATTCTCACCTTTGTCCTGGGGGGTGGGTATCTTCTTATGTCTTTGTTCTCCTGCTCCATTTTACCAGTGACTAAGAGTATTGGGCATGGCTGGTTGTATCCTCTGTCATGAAAACCACAAATACGTCTGCAAATATAAAATTGTTTCTAAACCACATTTAGTTCCCTTTGTCCATATCCCCTTTAGCCCTCAGAAGACCATTCTGCCTCACAGAGCGTCCCTGTAGCTTTCAGTGGGCGAGAAAGAGCAGGAATTCGTGAAGAGCCCGACACTACCTATATGCACTACAGCAGCAGATGTTTAATTTTCTGTTATGCTTCTGTGCAGTATCAGATATTAAGTACTATTAGTGTGTGGTACTGAAAGCACAGCAGACACACCACCTCAACTCTGCTGTTGTGGAGGGACAGCAGCCGTCCACAATACATCAACAAAAGGTCCTGCTGGTATGCCGATAAAACTTTATTTACACAAGCAAATGGTGGGCCGGAGTTTACCAACCGCTGACCTACAACAAGTAATTCTGAAAAATCTGGTTTCATCTTCTGTAAAATGCAGAAACTGAATGTACTAGTATGACTTTCTGACTTTATAGAGTTCTTATAAGGATAAAATAGATGATTCGTAGGGCATGGTTTTATGACCTTTAGGCCCTGTGCCATGGTGTTTCTAATAATTAGAGATACCTACTCATACTTCCAACAAGGTCTTTTTTATTTGCTTGCTTTTTGAGTAAAATATACCTTAAGATAATCAAGCCCTACATCAGGGTTCTATCACAAACGTAGAGTGTCTAACCCAGAGCTGGGCACACACGGGGTGCTCAAGGAACACATGCTGAGCGACTAAATCGGTCCGTTGAACAGAGATGAACTCCTCATCATTTTCTTGGTTTTTCCACTTAAATTATGTAATCACAGTTGCTTGACTTCATAAAGCATATTTTTAATAGGTACCCATAATACATTAGTGTATAAAGCAATATTTACCAAGTACTGACAGGTGAGTGACCTAGCCTGCGCCCGTGTGACAGGTGCCATCGTCCCTTCAGAAATGCTTCTGTGAATTCTGATTTTCAGTGCTGTGACCTTCAGAGGACAACCACAGTAGACATTAGCCCCACAATTGGGCATGAGCTTTTCTTTTCTGTGGAGCAAGTGTTTATTTGTGTCGCTTTGAACTTGGGCATGAACTTTAACATGGAGCATGCTTAGAAGCCAGGCAGAACTAGAGAAAGGGTAGCTGGACAATCTCTGGGATTCAGGGCTTGTGCTATAGGGTCATGGCCAGTCTGACTTTGAAACACATTTGCCCTATAGCATTTTTGCACTTGACCACTTGTTTCCCTTGAGAAGGTAGTGCAGTTTGAGGGGTCCTCAAAGGTACACAGGGAACCTTTCAGCGTGGACTAGCAGCTGTCTTTCCTGTGGACAGTTTGGGGCAGTAGATAGCTCAGGGTATCATCTACCAGCAGATGAAATGCTGCCCATGAGGCGAGGATGTGGGGGTCACTTCCAGCAGTGTGTGGCATGCAGCCGGACAGTTCGGGGACAGAAGGGTGTAATATGCAAGGTTTTAAAGTATCTGCAGAACACAAGATACAAAATGGTTCCACTCTTAACTTGGAGTTCCAGGAGCATTTGTTGCTGTAATTATTTCTTGCAGAAATTTTGCTGGAATCAGCATGCCTGGATGAGCGTGGGGCTGCTCTGAGCTCATGGGAGCATGAATTGGGTGTAAGATGTAGCATGTTCCGTATCTCTGAGCTGAGGGGCCTATGGCATCACGGGTGTTGGAGGAGCTGGCGTCACTGCGCACTTAATCAAGTCACTTTATCAGCTATTCGTGTTTAGCCATTTATCCGATCAGAATAAGCTAACGAGAGCACACAGAGTTGGGAGAAAGGATATTTGGTTCTCTGAAACAGCAGTCATTAACCCCGTAGTAAATTAGAACACGTTTCAATTTAATGAGCCAGACTGCCGTTTTCTTTAAGTTGAGTAAATCAGATGAGCTCTGACTTAAAGTTATATGACATAGCTTTAATTTTCCTTGATGAAACGTGTATGATTTTTTACATCATTGGTGACAGGTTCTGCTGAAAACAAGAAATAATTTTGGAATGTGTCGGCGTTTTTCCCCTCTGGGTATTATCCTATCCCAGAATTTGGTATTTATACCCAAAGCAATCAGGATTTTTTTTTTTTAAGAAAAGCAAGCTCTGGGATAGAAAAGGATATTTTGGGTCCTTCTTTTTGCAACATCCCTCTTTGAGATTACATTTATATAACCTGCTCTGTTTTATACGTATATGTAAATATACGTACACACACATATTCACCTGTACATACTCACAGATGAATAACATGAGTCCATACACATTTTATGATTATACATAATGTTATGTTCTTTTTGAAATAATGACATGTGTAAATTTTTCAGGTCAGTTTTATTTTAATGCAATCTACTTACACTTTCTCCTCCACCAAAATGCGGTGCCCTCAAAAGAAGTTTCCAACCCATTTTAATTTTTTTATTTACTTACTTTCATTCCCTTTGGAGGCATTGGGGGCTGGCCTAGACCTTTGTAAATGAGGTGATGTCAGTCAGTTTGTCACTGTCTTTAGAAATAAAAACACGAAAGCAAGACAAAAGAGGGAGAAGCCTCTGCAGAAATGAGTTGTTTTCCCTGAGTGCAGGACTTTGCAGGCTGCTTTGCTCTTCCTCACTCCACCTGTGTGTTGAACGGTGCAGCTTTGCTCTGTCGACATTACATTTTGCATGTTCAAGTGAAACTCAGCTTATACGCCTCTCTGCTAAAGATTTCTTCTGTGTCCCCTCCCCACAATACTGCCAGCCACATGGTCTCTTGCTCTTTCCCATCCTTCATACACCCTCCTCTTGGAGAAATTTAGCAGTTTCTGAAGGATATTTCTCATAACAGCTGTTACTTGGAGCGCTGGACTTTAATTCTGTGCCTGACAGCGTCTTGCCGCAGCTGATCATGGGAGTGCGTAGGCCCCTGGACACACTGAGACGCTTTGGCTCAGGACACACAGCAGAGAGGACATTGTCTTCCTGGGTCTCCACCTGGCATTGCTCTGTGTACAGCTCCCTAGATGGAGGTCAAAGAAGGGAAGCTGCACACACCTCGACTATCTCACCACCCTCCTCCTTGCCCTAAGACCCTGTCTCACCTTCTTCCCCAGGAGGCTTCTCTTCCTTGTTCCCTCTATCACTGTCCTGTGTGGGAAAGTTTGAGAGCGCCTAATCCTCTGTGGCTTCAGGACATAGCCTCCTGCTTCCTCTTCCTGGGAGCAGCTTTGGAATTGGCAGTATTTCTGGTTGCTCTGTTTATTTTTATGTTTGCCACAGAAAGTGCCAATTTCCAATTCTTACCATAAAAATGGATAGTGATAGTGGATGTCTTGTTCAGTGTCAGCAGTAAACTTGACTTTGCACTCATTTGAATAATAAGCCCAAGCTAATTATACATGGTTTCCCAGACATGCATTGCAATCGTTAGAATGTAGGTGCGTGTTCTGCAAAGTAATTTATTAACGTTTTTAAACATTTGAAGAGATCTCCTGATTCTGTCCCCAGTTCTTAATATTGGTAAGTGGTATGTGCTCAAAGATTTGTTTGGCTCCCCAAACAGATCTCCCATTGACTTAGTCCTCAGAAATAGTGATTTAAGGGCAAAACCAAGGCAGGGATCTTACTAGGAGGAAAGAAAGCCTCACTGCTGGTCTTCTTGGTGTGAGACGTGTCGTCACCACATGCTGATGCGGGTGTTTCTCCCCACAGAAGTGGGTGGACGGCGCCCTCACCAATAGCCTTCCCATCCTGCCTGTTGGTCGCACGGTGACCATTTCCCCCTTCAGTGGGCGACTGGACATCTCCCCGCAGGACAAGGGGCAGCTGGCTCTGTATGTTAATGTCGCCAAACAGGACATAATGGTGAGTGATTACGGTCAGCAGTTTCTAAGGAGTGCTAATCCACTAAAAATTCCCACTGAGTTCAGCGTCTTTCCCCAGCTCTGGGGGCTCATTCATAACGTTATGTATCAGTAGAATCTAGTGAGTGTTTTCACACTTTACAAATCCATCATGCACGGGGACCTGGTTCTTGGGGACTGTCAGCTGTAAGTCCTGTGGCTGCTGATTAGCTACCGATTTGTATAATATTTTCTTGATCTTCACTTCTTTTTAACATTGGTAAACTTGGTAGGGCACCAATTTTAAATTCAATCATTTGTTTGTTTAGAAAGATGGAGGTAGTAATAAAATATAGAGAAAACATAGGGACCCAAATGAATGACTGATATAAAAATATTAATTCCCACAGTCCAGTCTAATCATTCTGAACACGGGGCCAAATGCTACCTAGTCATGTTTGGTTGTCACATCTCAGGGGTGCTTCTGGCATCCAGTGGGTAGAGGCCAGGGGTATTGTTAAGTAAGTTGCAGTGCACAGGACATCTTCCCCAGGACAAGCAAGTAACTGGCCTATCATTACAGCAGTGCCAAGGCCAAGAAACTCTCCCCCTAGTCTAGGAAGGGAGTTCTTAAGGTTAAATTTTGCCTACTTTTTTTTCATTACTGCCAGTTGTACCTGTGATAACAAAATTTCAGTTGTAAAGGTAGCATGTATTTGTGGGCACTGTGTCATCTTGTTGCTTAGACTCCTGTCCTTCTGTTCTAGTTGTCCGTGGCAAACCTGGTGAGGCTAAACCACGCCCTCTTCCCACCAAGCAAGAGGAAAATGGAGTCCCTCTATCACTGTGGTTTTGATGACACTGTTAAGTTTTTGCTTAAAGAAAATTGGTTTGAATGAGATGCTTACAAGTTTATGTTGCAAAACAGGTTTCAGGTAGTTTTTGATAGAGGCTTCTAATTAAATTCATTTTAAAGAATCTCTCAGGACTCTGTTGATTTCATTATTACTCTTTGTAATGTGTTTGTTTATTTTTAATGTTTGGATTCTTACTCAGTAGAAAGAAATCACAGATTTTATTGGAATAAATAGTCATGAAGAAGGATGTTCTCAGGCCATAGAGAACCATTTTCATAGAACGGTCTTGTCCTTTAGAAAGTGTAGATGGGAAGGCTCTTTGGGTAAGCCATGGAATGTGGAAAACAGAGGCCCACCATTTAGGTGCTATGGAGAAGGCCGGGGAGTGACTTGACAGGAGGGCTGAGTGTGTCTGTCAGTTAGCCATGTCCCCCTGGCTCTAGAACTGCGGGAAGCAGGCCCTGGGCTGGCTGGGCCCTGGTGGGAGAGCCAGGTCTCTAACTCTGAGAAACAGACACCATCAGCGTTAGAGACCCTCCATCAGGCCTGCAGGGACAAAGGTTTGCCTTGCACTCCTGCGTGCAGTAGCTGTGCTGCAGGACTGGGTAGACATCCAGAAGTCCAGGAGACTTTGGAACTGGTACCCAGTTTTCTTATCTGTCAGGCGAGGCTTCCCCTGCCTTACCTTCCAGCCCCAAACCCCACCTCCCAGCTAAGGGGATTATGAGGCTGTTTTGATGCTTTCCTGTTGCAAACCCCAAGCTGTCATTCATCGCTTCTGTCTCTTGTCTCTCCCATGCGTGTGAGTGTGTGTGTCTCTCCCTTTCTCCTTTCTCCTCCCCCCCCCCCCACGCTTTCTTTCTTTTGCCCGTTTCCCACTCTCTCCCTCAGTGGCTGCAAGGCCATACTTCTCTGAAAGCTTAGCCATTGGTCCATATACTGGATATGTTGCTATAGAAACTAAACTAGATGAAACACTACTAAACACGAAGAGTCGAATAAACCAAGTGGTCTAGCAAATAAGAGTTGAAGCCAGAATAATTGTGCACTTATCATTTTTAAATCACGTTCCAGCCATCCCAGGCCTTCCCATCACTGCGTGGTTGCCCATCACTCTGAAGGCCTATGGATAAGTCTGTACTCACACTGTCTTAATTTGGTTTTCATGGGGTTTTGCCAAGCATGAACTCTTAGTTACTCAGAGGCAGTTAGAGACAAACGAATTTAATTTCGTGTCTCTGATTGTTATGCGTTTCTCTTTTCACCCTTTGAAACCATTCTTTAAATCAATTTTATGATTCTCAAAAGCCCCAAATACACAATTTTTAGCATGTAAACACCAACTTTTCTTACAAGTTCTGCACAGACCCAGTCTAGAGTAATAATGGTCCTTGGGAGTGCATACTTTTTTCTACTACAACAAACATGTCTTTACATCTTATGTTGTTTTAACAAGTGATATGAAATGGATGGACTCAGAACCCATGCTTTCCTTTTATTCACAAGATAGATTTTTAGTTTTGCCTAAGATTTTTCACCGTAACCCTCCCTTTTATTATTTATGTGAATATTCTATTTGTATAAAACACTGTGTTTCAATAAATTCATTATTGATATACCCCCAGAAAAAATGAATCTTACTCTATTGTACTTGTGTCAAATATTTCTACCCACTACATACGTCTTTGACCGGGTGGGGAGAATGGCGCTTTCCTTTAAAAACACCGTGTGGTCGCTGACAGATCAGTCCACAGTAACTTGCAGCATGAGGGAGATATGGCGTTGTGATGGGACACAGACTTTGCCAGGCATTCTCCAAGGGCACGGGGGTCAGGTTCTCCCGTGTTGGGAGTCTAAGGCACACACTGCTTGCCCTTGTTGGGAGCGGGTGCCTCTTTGCAGGCTGACAGCAGGCATTCCCAGCAGGATCTCCTTACTACCAGGATCCAGACATTGAGGTTAGACCAATTGCCAAACTGGTATAAGAAAACCTGACCCAGATACGGTACATTTGCAGGGTGATCGCTGTGACTGGTGCCTTGGTAAGGCACCATTCCCTGGGGTCAGGGTGCAATTTCCTCATATCTTTGAATCTGTCATTTAAAATCTCATTAATCTTTCCTTTTTTTCTTTTTAGTAATGCTCTTGACTTTGTAACTATGGTAACCCACTGGTTCCATTGACAGAGAAAATAGATTTGGTTTTGAAGTTAAATAATGCTCTAACAGAACAGCAGTATATTAAAAAGAAAGAGAGAGACAGAGAGAAAGGAAAAGAAAGGAGACAGTTGCAGTCTGGCTTCACAGTATGGGGTGCAGCGTGTACCCCAGGGGCTTGCAGGGAGCAGTCCTGCCTCTGGGCACTGAGTGTTATTCCACACAAGCCCAAGCACTTAAAATGCACAGATATCAGGGACTCCACTCTCAGCGTTTTCTCTGAGGATTAAAACAGATAGATACAACCACATAGAAACGTTTTTTAATATTTGTACATAATAGTCATTAAAAGTTTTTGGATTCATGGCCAGGCTGAATGCCTCATACCTATAATCTTAGCTCTCTGAGAGGCCCTGGTGAGTGGATTGCTTGAGCTGAGAAGTTTGAGGCCCTGTTTCTACTAAAAATAGAAACACTAGGTGGGTGTGGTGGAGGTACCTGTAGTCCCGGCTACTTGGGAGGCTGAGCCTTAAAGATTCCTTGAGCTCAGGAGTTCAAGACCAGCCTGAGCAAGAGCAAGACCCCGTCTCTACTAAAAATAGAAAAATTAGCCAGGTGTTGTAGCAGTCACCTGTAGTCCCAGCTACTCGAAAGGCTGAGGCAAGAGGATCACTTGAGCCCAGGAGTTTAACATTGTTGTGAGCTATGATGCCACTGCACTCCAGCCCAGTCAACAGAGTGAGACTCTATCCAAAAAAAGGAAAACTTTTTGGATTCAGACTTTTATGGTTGAGGGGACCAATAATTAGGGAGGTTTAGCATTTCAGGGTTCTTCTGGCCTAAAGTTTATCTACACAATAGCAAAATGAAATGAGAGTTGAGTTATCTCCTTAACTCAAATAGGAGGGAAACAATTATTGCAGTTCAAGAACAGTAGAGAGTTTTTTAAACATTTATTGTTATCATTTGCAAATTGACAGTTTACTTGGGGTGAATTCACCATGTAATTTCTGGGTTCTGCATTTATTCTGATGCGGCTAACACAGCTCAAAGCTTTGCTTGCTCCATGATAAAACATATGTTTGTGTGTCCCCCAACTCAGTATAATTTCTCCATTTTGACTGACAAACAGGGGAGAATTATGATTTAATGTGTTCCATGCTACAGAAAGCATTTCTGAATATGCAGTCATTTACAACTTGTAATAAGGTCATACCCAACTTAACATGCAATTAGTGTGTGAAAAACATAAACATAAATCAGTATACGTGCACACACGTGTATGTGTGCATGTACATACACACTTACAATATGATAGGTCATGACACATATGTTCTAACTGCGGAAATGGAGTAATGTTTACTCTGCTTGTTTTCATCCTGGATTTCTACTGCTCTTTAACCTTTGTACTGGGAAACTCACACTTGTGGGCAGGCCACGTGAAGTGCACATGGGTATACCGCACTTGTGGAAGGTCCATCAGCTCCACCCAAGTCAAGGGTATCTGCGCTTTCCCAATGGGTTCAATGACTTTCTCATATGACTTTGCAGCTGTGGCCAAGCTGATGGCCCTGCAGGCGGGCTCCTGGCTCTCCACTCCCTCATGGAGGACTGGACTGGAGCCATCCAAAGAGCCCGTAGGAGCATCCCTGAGGGTCCCTGCCTTCCCAAGCTCCCTTGAGCAGCCATGAAAACAGGTGCAGGAGGTAATTCAGGCCACATGACCAATGGGAATGAGCTAGGAAGCTGGAACACTGTGCAGGAGGACCGTCTCTCCTTTAGTCCCAAACATAGTTAGAAACCAGAGATGTGCTCGTGTCCAGATGTGCTCGTGCTTGCCAAGCCAGGAACTCCACCATCATCCCCACATTCACCCGGACACCCACACTTGCAAGAAGAGCCACTGGTGGGGGCTCAGAGTGCTACCTGTTGAAACCCTGAAGTTTCTTCCAGAAAAGGTAAAATTTGTCCGAGGAGTGACTGCTGGGCTTACTGACACTGGGGATACTTCCACACTGGGGACATTGGCAAGGTTGCAGAGCTAAGGAATGAAGTTGTACCTATCAGCCTCAGTCAGAAGTACCTGACGGCAATTTCAGTACCAAGGGGACATCTAATGCTAGTCACTCCCAATGAGGGAAAGGATTTGTTCCACTCTGCCGTTTCTGATCATTCCTGCAGCTGGCTGGATAGGACCATGGTAGTGGATGAGGGCATCATACCTATCCAGAAGAGAGAGATTTGCCCTTATGTAATAGGGTAGGGAGGAGTGTCCATGAAATCGAGGTAATGCCATTGACTATCCAGTCTACAGCCAGTACTAGTGGAATGGTTAGTGGGAAACCATTGCAGCCTCATATGGCAGAAGCAAAGGGACAGGTCCATTAGGACCACAGGCTTGGTTCATCCCTCCAGGAAACAGACTCTGATTGCCTGACTGTGCCCACAAGGGAAGCCAGTGTGGAAGGGAGGATGAGTGAGTTAACATGGTCAGCTGCAGAGTGGCAGCAGCCACCGTGACCTGGGCAGCTAACCTGATGTGAGGCAGCCTGGTCCCGCTAATCACGGGAACACATCTGATCATTTCCTTATGCTATACTCTTTCTCCGTGTGGCTTGACACAGCCAGTGACCCTTACTTTCTACTGAAGGACAAGACCTGCCTCTCTGGCCTCCCTTCCACCACCTCCCCCGTCTGCCTCTGCCACGCCTGAGACCGTAAGAACAAGCCTTCCTCTTCCTTCTCAGCCTGGGCAGCTCACAGATCCTGAGGATGGAGACCTTGATGGTGATCCATTTCCACTTCATCAGCAGTGAATATACTTTCTCCTTGTTATCATTGTCTTACAAGTTCCTTTTTCTCTAGCTCACTTTATCATGAGAACATAAGTACATAATACAATTACATACAAAATATATTTAATTGACTATGTTACTGGCAGGGCTTTCCAGTGAACAGTTGGCTATTAGTGGTAGTTAAGTTTGAGTTCAAAAATTCTTAGTGGATTTTTGGTTGGCCAGGGGGCAGTACCCCTACCCTGTCATTTTTAAAAGGAGGCTGTATTTAAATACCTGCCCTACAATTGGCAAAATAAAAAGTAGATGAGGGCTTAATTATTTTTCTAGTAATCTCTTATGTTTAAAAAATCCCCACAAAGGGCAGCATAGGGGGGCTTGTTTCAGGGTGCCGAAGTCTTTCTTCCTGGAACAAGTGTAAACATGTTGAGACCCGGAGAGGCTTCAGTGAGGCTTCAGTGACAGATGTGCGGGTTCACCATTGGTCTTTAAATGAAGAGAGGGTGTCATCATCTGTCTCCCATAAGGGGGTTGGTGCTTCTGTAAAGGAAGAGGCAAATTGTCCTTTGAAGACACTGCTAACACTTGGAGGGAAGGGGCTGCGGGAGGTTCTAGGGGCTGCCACAATGTCACTCCTGTATATTGTGATGAAGTTAGAATATACCCTTTAAATCAGCATTAAAATACTTTGCTTAAAGATCTTTCTGTCATTCATGTCCTGTACTGATCTGTCATATTTGTTTAGTGCCCACAATTCAATGGTTGGCCTCCCTATCATCTTATACAGTGTCAGCAAATATTGACTGTAAGTGGGAAGACGGAGAGGACACCAATGTAGTTTCAATGTACATTTCAAAATACCAGTGATTTGCGAAATAGTTACCTGCTCTAGAAGGACCTGACAGAAGATGTTTACTCATCCCTTTCTTCTAGTCCAGTCCATCAATGCTTACTGAGAATTTACTATGTGTAAAAATATATATGCTGGTACTTGAGATGTTGTCATTGAGAAATAAAGTTAGTTCTTGAGTTCATGGAATTATTGTTGTACTGGGTGAGAAGATAGTAACCAGTTAATGAGTAAATATGCCAGGTTTAAAACAACAACAACAACAATAAAACAGCAACTGTGTTAAATTAGAGTAATGCAGGGAGTGACCTCCCAAAAATAGTACCAAGATGAACATCATGGGTGGCGCTTGTGGCTCAAAGAGTAGGACGTCGGCCCCATATACGGAAGGTGGTGGGTTCAAACCCAGCCCCGGCCCCCCAACAAAAACAACAAAACTGCAAAAAGAAAAAACAAAAAAACAAACTAACACCACTGTCACTCCACCTGCTACCTTTGGGTGAATAGGCTTATTGCCATTTGCTGGGAATTACAGTCTTGTTTTCTTTTTAATTTCAAATTAACATGAGAGTACAGATATTTAGTTTAACATTGTTTTCCCTTGTATGGCCAAGTTCAAGTTGTAGTTGAGCCCTTCGCCCAGAGGGCGTGCTGAATACCCTCAACATTATGCACAGTAGATGAGCTCGCACCAATCACCCTCCCCCACCTTTCTCTTTCCCTCCTCATTTGCATATACTTGTGTTTTCCTTTCCTGTGAGGGCCTCGTTGTTTATCTATTGGTTTCATATTGGTGTTGAGTACGTTGGGTATTTTTTCCCATTCTTATGATACTTTATGAACAAGATGTGTTTCAACTGCATCCAGGTACACACAAAAGATAGATGCAAAGTCTCCACGTTCTCTTATGGCTGAACAGTGCTCCATGGCATACATGTGCCACAGTTCATTCATTCATGGTTTAATTCATTCATTCATTGGCAGTTGTGAATTGAGCTGCAGTAAACATTCTGGGGCAAGTGTCTTTGTGGTAAAATGGTCTTTGTTCTTCTGGGCAGACACCTAGTAGTGTGATTGCAAGTGGAACAAAATCAAATGGAAATTTGACTTTGGTTCTTTTAGAATTCTTCAAGCTTCTTTCCATAAAGGTTGTTTTAGTTTGCAGTGTCACCAACAGTGCACAAGTGGTCCCTTCTCTTGATATTGCCATATTTTTTCATTTGTAGAGCATGTCTGGAAGGATGGGGATGTAGCCAGTACCTCCTGCACCAGAAGCAGCTGCCACGTTGAAGACGTTGCTACAGACAGGGACTCTTGCTTTCTTGTTTTGTCTTGGTGGTTGTGCTGTCGTGATGGATCTTCTTTGGAAGCCTTTCTTTTTGGGCTAGTGTAATAAGCTATTGGCACAGATAATACAAGATCGTGACTAGTAACAGTCAGATTTAAACAGAGTTTTTTTGCTGTTGCAAGGGTGCTTTGCAATGTTCTGAGTGCTGTATCACAGGGGTTGACATTGATACCCACCCTCTCTCCTTTCATAAACACAGGCTCCACCCTTGCTTACCTTTATTCAATCAAAGTGGGCCGTCCTTTTGAAAGCGTTCTGTTTAATCAGACTTTACTATGAAAGACTGGAAGAAGAAAAATACGTAAAACATTAAAGGAACCACATATTCCATACCTTACTTTAACTGTTGGCAATCAGCATATCGCTTACAGATATTTGAAAGTTCACAAAATATGCAATTTTACAACTAACATCTTTTATAACTTCCATTTTTCAAAGGTAACAAATACTCTGAAATTGTTGTGGCCGCATAGATACATAAGATAATTTCATATATCTCCACATGTATGTATACATACAGACAGACAGATACCTATATACAAAATTAGGTATTTTTATGCCTTTTAGAATGTACCTATCTCGTTATTGAGTGTCCTTTAGTTACACATTTTTCGCACTTGATCTTGTGTTTTTGATTTTTTGCACTTTGATCTTGTGTTGCTAATATGTGTTGATCAGACTCAATCATTTCACTTATTACATTAATGTATCCAATTTTTTTTTTAATCCACGTTTCTATAGATGGACATCTAAGTCATTTCGGGTTTTCTATCCTTAGAAACAATGCTGGTGTGCCCAACCGTAGATGTGTTTCCTTGTGCAATATGTGTGCAAACTCAAGAGTATCTGTGCAGAGGTGGAATTTCTGGGCAGTCACAGAATACATATATCTGCAATTGAGTAGATGTTGTGCACTGCTTGCCAGATCAGTTTAAATATTCTGTACACAGAATGTGTATTGAGAAAAATTCCTCTTTTTCCTCATTTTTGCCTGCATTTGGTTCCGTCACATTTGTAATATTTTGCTAATCTAATTTTTACTTTAATTAACACTTCTAAGACAGGTAGACATTTTTACAATAGCAAACTTTTTTTAACCATCAGAAATATTGGATGTTCAGTAAAGACAGTTTTCCTGAATCACTTGAAAGTCATTTCCTCAACCTTAATGTCCCACCCAACCACTCTTCTCCCACATAAATACAATGTAGTAATCAAACCTGGGGAATCAGCATTGATATGTCAATTGAATCAGCACATCTCCTTCAGGTTCCTTCATTTGCCCCAGTACTGACTTTTCTGACAAAAGAACCCAGGTCTGAATCAGGAGCCCACTGAGTTGTCCTGCCTCTACTATCTCACTGTCTCTTTCAGTGTGGGCCTTTTTCTCAGGCATGAGGACTCTGAAAGATTATGGGTGTGTCATTATCCTCACTTTCTAGGGCCGAGACAGCAGGGACCACAGTGTGTGTAGCTTACCATAGCAGACACGTATTCCCGTAGTTCAGGGAGCCAACTCCAGAAATCAGGGTCCTGGCAGGATTGGTTTTCCCCCAGGGGAAACTGCTCCATGCCTCTCTCCCACCTCCCGGGGTGGCCCACATTCTGTGGCATTCCTTGGCTAGTGGCAGCATCACTGCAGTCTCTACTCCCATCTTCACAGGCATCTTCCTTGTGTTTCTGCGTCTTCTGCTATTCTTATTTATTTATTTATTGCCGTTTATGGCTGGGGCTGGGTTTGAACCCACCACCTCCAGCATATGGGGCCGGCGCACTACTCCTTTGAGCCACAGGCACTGCCCAATCTTCTGCTATTCTTATAAGGGCACTCGTCATTGGGTTTAGGGCCTCCTGAGTTCAATAGATCTTCTCTTGAGATCATAATTAATTTCTTCTACAAAGGCCTATTTCCAAATAAAGTCACATTCTGAGATTCCAGGTGTACATGAATTGGGGGAGGAGTGTTCCCTTTAAACCACTAGGTCATTTTCTAGGATTTCCCTCAATATGGTTCATCTTATGTTTTCTAATGTTCAGATTCAGATCTGGCAGAGAAATCCAGGTGTGATGCAGCCTTGTCCCTGCGCACATTCTCGGGGCTGCATGAATCACCTTTGGTTTCAGAGATGCCTGCCAGGTTTCTTCCCTGTAGAGTTCCTCTGTTCCATTTTGTAATGAAGTAAGGACCTCGTGAGGAGGTATTTTTAAATACACAAGTCTCTTGTTCCTGATCAAGCTTTCAATGTGCTTATTTCCCTGAACTCACAATTTTCTACTTAATTCGTGGAATATCATCCATGATGTTCAAATTGTACTGTTCAAATGTTGGGAGGCCATTCCAGCTGACTCCCATGTCCTTGTGATTCTTTCCGCCTCTTACTTGCTTTCTGGAATGAAACATTCCAGCCTCATCTTGTTCTTTCTCTGTCCAAGCCTTATATCAGCCATTTCTCCCAGGAATGATGGCTCTGTCTAATGGAAAATGGTATTTATATTTATCATATTTATAATCTGAATTTATTAGCTAAATAGCAGGGTTACTGGTTTGTTTCTGGTGCCAGGTCATCTCAGTGGATAGAGGAAGAACATTTAGATGCATGTATGTGTGGGGGCCTGCATGGGCCAACATTTGCATATCATCTATCTGTCTATTCATCCATCCATCTCATCTATCTATCCATCTATCTATCTAATCTAATCTATCCATCCATCCATCAATCCATCCATCCATCCCATCTATCTATCTATCTATTTATCCATCCGTCCGTCCGTCCGTCCATCCGTCCATCTCATCTATCCATCTATCCATCCATCCCATCTATCTATCTATCTACCTATCTCTCCATGTATCTATCTATCTATCTATCCATCCATCCATCCATCCATCCATCCATCCACCCACCTATCTACCTATCTCTCCATGTATCTATCTATCTATCCATCCATCCATCAATCCATCCATCCATCCCATCTATCTATCTATCTATCCATCCATCCGTCCATCTCATCCATCCATCCATCCATCCATCCATCCACCCACCTATGTACCTACCTACCTACATACCTACCTGTGAAAAACCGTGAGTTTCCACAGGCATACCCAACCCCAGGGTTCAGTCTAGTTTTGTCATTTTCTGTTTTTATATCTCCCTTTTCTATCAGGGACAAATCTGTCTTTAATTATACTCAATGAATGTTTATTTATGCTGAGGTTTTTACTGAGCTGTCTTGTTCTTGTAAACATGCAGGAGTTCTTTAATATTTTCCCTGTCTTACATTATCATTAGATTTATTCTGACTCCTTCTGCTTATTGTGGATTAAGTTCTTTTAAAAAATACATTTTGTGTCATGGCTGGTGCACAGAATTGCTGCTAATAGTTGTGTGCTGGTCCTGTGTGCTGGGTTCCATCTTCCATTGTAGTTAAGGTTCTCTGGGGGTAGTCCAGGTAGACAGTCATATTGATCATGAGCTATCAGAGCTTTATTTCTTTGTTTTAAATAATTATACTGCCTGACTCTTCTTTCCTACACTCTGCATTTCAGTCTTGGCACAGAAGTGCAGTCAAACCATTTTTTTAATCTGGCTCCTGTTTTAAACAAAGCCATTCCAGAGCTTCATCTGGAAAAGTCATTTTATTTATTAACTATCTTTTATCAAGCTAATGCAGTCACCATTTTTGAATTTATTTAGAGGATTTGTCTGATTGGTTACCATGAATGAAGCAGGTCCTTTTTATTTTCTGCTCCCAGTTTCCTTCATCTCCTGTTGGTACAGTAGGCTGCATGGCTAGATTTTATGTACTCTGCATGTTACACTGCCCTTGGCCGCCTTCTGGGTTGTGATGTCTGTCTGCTGGTCCACCTGACACTAATTGGATTCTGACAATTTAAAACTGAAATTCTAAATTTGAGTCACTGTGTGAATTGACTAAAGGAAGAAAAAAAGCTTGCCAGATACATTCAAGAAATTTGATGACTTTCAATAGGCATGGCAGATTAATAAAATAGTTATATTCAATTAAGAATAAAAGAAGTTCCAGTAAAATACCATTCAAAAAGTATTCACAGTCAAATGACAAGCCTTATTCCTAGTATTAAAGTATTCCCATTAAATCAGGAATAAAGGAAGTGTGTCTGACGTTTCTGCTCTTATGCAGGTTGTTCTGGGAGCTCTAGAAAAATGCAACAATGAAGAAAAATAAATAAAAGTTTTAAAAGTGAAATATATAGCTACATCATTATTACCATTTATAAATTGTATCTGGCACTATTCAAAAGACCTAACTCACCATTGGTCCTTAATAGTGCAGCAGTAAAGGAATAACTAAATCCCCCCCACAATCCAATTAACTAAAAAAGTATCATGAAAAGAAACATTAAGATGCCTCCAAGAATATGTGAAAATTGGTAATGTTTTATACCAGCACACATTTAAAAAGTAGAGAAATGCATTCACAATAGCAACAAAGATGCGAGCACACTCAGAAAATGTGAAAGGCACACAGAAACCTACACATTTACCTACTCACGGGATACCAGAAATATATAAATGCCGCTGACTGGGAGAGTTACATTACACACATAGTGTAAGACACCAGTGTCTCACAACTGTGAATCAGAAATATATAAATGCTTCTGACTGGGAGAGTTATATTACACACATAGTGTAAGACACCGGTGTCTCACAACTGTGAATCATACTCTGCTATTTTTATTTTCAAAATGAGACAAATAGATGTTAAATTTCTTCTGGTAGAATAAATGCCCAATTATAGCCAAAAAAGGTTAAGTAATTTCTTGATTTTAACTTTCTTAATTTTTCCAGTGAATTTTCTGTTAATGTGTTTTGCCCGTTTTTCTAAGGACTCATTAGAGATTCTTCTTATTTAAGAAAAATGGAGTGAAGAGAGATTTCTTTTTCTTTTCATTTTTGCTCTACTTTAAGCATTTGAAAAATTTCCAGGAATATCAGACAGCGGTCAATTTTTCCAGTGCATCAATTTGTATACATGTGTGTGGGGTGCTGTGTAACGTTAGGGACATTGAAAAGATGGCTGATGTCATCATCTCGATTATTACACTGATCATGAAGCCACAAAACAATTACTGAAATTATACAGATCCAGATTTTTCCATCTGTTGTAGACCTGAGTAATTTTCTCGGCTACTTTTGAAATCTATAAATATGAGATCATTTGTAGGAGAGTTTCTTGTCAAATGTTTTTGTTGCATCTGAAGGAAACCTAAGTTAAATTACTTTCAGCCACAGAGAGATCAAGGAAAGAGGGAAAAAGCACTGGTGCATATGGGTGTAAAATCCAGGGCTATATCTGGCGAGCAGCTGAAATGAAGGCAGAATATCATCAGTCTTCAAAACAGACCATCCACAGATGGCGAGTGAGATGGCTGTTCTCAGAGCAGAACTCATATTCCATCACATTAGCAGCCACATAGCACAGACGAGGTTTTTCCTTTTGTTTTGTTTGTTTTTTAAAATAGGCCTAACAGAAAAGTCTAGGAGGGAATTCTGATGGATGCATCATGGCTGTTCACCATCCCTGAGCCACGGTGGGCTTGGGAGTTGGATATCCTGACAGTTCAGTTTGGGGTTACAGATGCAGTTCTTTGGCCGAAGGCTCAGACAACATGGAAAGAGGCAAACTGGCTTTTCCGAAAGCGTAAATAATGTCCACCGATGTTACCCATTAATGTTATCAAAAAAATCTCCTCCCCCACGAAGCTGGAGCTGCACTATCTTATGCAGAGGTGGCGAACAAGTTCAACTACGCGCTCGGAGATCGCTCCTCAGAGGTCCCTCCTCAGAAGCAGCATAACAAAATCCAAACTTGGCAAAGAGCCACAGTATACAAATAATGGTAAGAGGCAAAGAGCCGAAATTCATTTTGGCCGGGAGCCGCAAGTGGCTCTAGCCGCATGTTCGCCACCCCTGATTATGCATGAGGCCTCCACTGTGCTGAGTGCAGCAGGGTGGCCAGTTAGATGACAATCTGTTAGATGTGACAGCCTAGAGATGTTGGAAAGAGCGGGTTCAGGGAAGTGATGTACTCGGAAGACAAATAGCAATGCGCTGGAAGTGAAAGGAGATGAAAATAAGGTACGCAAGACTAAAGGCTTTAATCTTCAGGTGACAGCCTGTAAACAAAATTAGTAAGACTTTGAGTGACGATCCATTCCATCCTTGCATTTCAAACTGTGGCCCAGGGACACATGGGGGCATCCCCTGGGAGCTTGTTAGAAATCCAGAATCTCAGCCTCCTGCCCCAAACTAGTGAACAAAATCTGCCTTGTAGCTACATTCCCAAGTGATTCACATGCACAAGAAGTCTTCACGAGTCCTGCTAAGATGGTGGTTTCTATAGTGATGGGAATACAAACTTGTTTCTGGGAGGGTAATGAGTGACAGATTAGACACACAGTATTGCCGTTTTTTATACACAGACTTCCCCCAAGATGCTCGATATTAGAAAGAGGGAGAGAGGACAGGTAACTTTAAAGTTAGATGTGTGGATAGAAATCATTGTTGGCTGGGGACAGTGGGGAGCTGGCGAAACAAAGATTGAGGCAGATTTTGTGAGCGAAGGAAGAAGAGACGCAGAGTGCAAGGAAGAGAGAGAACACAAACGGAGTCCATAGATGGAGCAAGTTCCTGCTGAAAGGTGGTATAAGCTGAACCAAAAGCCCTGATGGAACGGGAAAGAGCTGCCTTGGAGAAACAAAACCTTAGGAAGGGAGAGGAGTGGACGAGGGCAGAGGCACCCTTGAGGGGGAGAAGAGAAATATGTCCGCCGACTCTCCTCCTGGAATAAAAGGCAAACCATCTAAGTTGGGACAGCTCTGTAAAGCATGTGGGTCGGGTCTGCCAGAGCAAATATGCGACCCCAGCTGAGGTCATTTATTTCAACTAAGAGTGATGACAGCACATTGTTTACGTGGCTTCCTGCCTGCTACTGCAAGCAGCGAACAAGGACTGTGATGGCGGGAAATGGGCAAAGATGCAAAGGTTACAGAGCGAAGGGGCCCAGAACAGCATCACAGCTGCCGGTGACGCCCCTGCCCCAGCTGTGCTCAGGCAGGATGATGCAGGTGGGAGAAATGAGCAGCAAGACGTTAGGAGAGAATCGCAGAGACATCGCAGGCTAGCTTCTTTCTGATATGAAATCCTATAAAGCATTCTGTGCATAGAACAGCAGTGCCAGTGAGCAAGTTTCCAAACTCATTAGAGAAAATTGCATTACCTTTGCCATTAATAGGAAATGAATATCCAGATCCCATTACCACGGAGGAAAAATGCTATTAATAAGTGATACAATGTTCTGCAGTAACCTTTTCTAACAGATTAGTAATGATAATATTTGTCTTTCTACCTCAGACGGTAGAATCACTTTAGGGCTTTACTTAATAATTTAAAGTTTAAGGCTTTATAAATTAGTTTGTATGTTATGTTTTCATCATGCCCAAATTTTACAAAAATCTTAGTCTTCCACTTCTATTATATTAATTTTAATGTTTAAAAAGAGCCAGTAGCAAATGTTTCTAGTCAATTCACTCTTCTGCCTTCCCCACTGAGATGATAATTTCGTGCCTTCTCCCTTCTACTTAAGTATCACACCACCTCAGTTCTTCTTAGAATCAGCCTACAACCTCATCTTCGTGCCATAGAGAAAATGAAAATGCATGCTGTGGGAATTTTATTGCCTTCTCATAATCAATTCACCCATCGTCTACTTCCATATTCCCTTTAATCCCTTTCACTTAGGATAAAAGTGGAGACAAGGTCTCCCTCTTTTGTGACCTGAAATGCAAGCGTTTTCTGTGTAGTCTGACACCTTCCTTCTCAGGGGGCTCTGTCCATCATTCATCTGCTCTCTTCCTGAACCATCAGCCTCTCCCTTTCTGGTTCACACCATCCATCACCAAAAGGCTTTCTGTAGACCTGTATTCAAAACAAAAGGCCTTCCAGGGCACCACTTCCCCCAAAGGCACTCCTGTAACTCCCTCTTAACCTGCAGAGCCAAACTTCTCAGGAGCCATACGCTGCTGCCCCACTTGTCCCCCATCTAGGAGGCCACCTTGCAGCCTGCCTGGAACTGGCCCAGCACTCCACCGACCTTGCTCAGTTCCCCCAGAAGTAGAAGGGGACAGATTCAGAGGACACTTTTTGTTCTTCATCCCACATGATGCCCTGGCTGTATGTGGCTTGAGAGGGCTGTTCCCGTCTCTTCCAGGTTCTGTTCTGGCCCACATGAACTGGCCATCATGTGGCTCCACATCCATGTCTCCCTCTGCCTCAGACTTGGGTCTTTCCAAAGCACTTTCAAACTCAACGTGTGTTTAACTCAGCTCTGGGTCTCATCCACACCCATCCATGAGAGTATGTAAATGACACTTTTACATTTTGTCCTTTGGCTTTGAATTCTTTCGTTTTAATTTCCTTTGCTTCTTGTTACTTCATTTAAATATTGTTAAACCACATATTCTCAGTTAGTGATTATATGGTGCACATTTCCAGAGGGTATCGTGTCTGGTTTTTATCTCGTTTACCAGGGGGTATTCCCAGACTTTAATTTCTGCTGGCTGTAAATACTCTGAGATTCTGAGGCATCTCTTCTTCTTAATGTTGAGAGATAATCCTTAACATCTCCAAAATTTATGTGCGTGAAGAACACCATATTTCTACTATCCTATCCCGACTTTTTATATGTAGTTATAGAACAGTCTCCTAAATATCCACATTTTATTTATGTAACCAATTATCAAGACCTTATTAATATAACAAATTAGATTTCCATTGACATTTAAACATTGATTACACATCTAATCAAATTATCTTAATCATTTCATGAAAGTCAGTCTGATATATCTGATTTTCTTAATGATTTAAACACTATACAAAGTAGATAAAACAAGCACACATAATATTGTAATGGTTTAAAACTGAATTTGTTCTGTCAGACAAATAAGATCAAAGTTTCAATACCTTAAATTTTTGATGTTTCTTCATTATCTGTATTCTTGTTTTCTCTTATCTTTAGAGTTTCTTGTGTACAGAGAGTGCGAAAAAACATATACACATTTTAAGAAGAGAAAAAACTGTATTAATTTCATAATACTCAGGATATGCATAACATTTGTTATCTTGAATCTTGTATTTCTTATAACTGCAGAAGTCAACTGTGACTTGAGTATCATAACTTTAATACAGTCTTTTTTCTCTTAAAGTGTGGATACACTTTTTGGCACCCTCTGTATTTGAGCAATTTTACTAATTTCAAGTCTTTCATGTTTCAGTGAACTCACACAGCCCAAAGACAAAGGAAAAACATTACAGATGCTCCAAGGTTGAGGAATCTGGTGGATCAGTTGGTATATCCCTGTTACGGGACATGAGACTGTTTTGTATGCTTCCAAGGTGATTTTACCTGAGTAGGTTAAAGAACAGAAGAGGTCCTGCTTGTACTGTTCACTTTTATTCTTTACATAAAAAACTATTCATATCATTGTTTCTGACAGTGTCCGTCTTTAGGAACCCTAGCTTTGATCCCCAGATGTCTTCTGATGTGGGCCCCTCACCTCAGCGCAGCTCCTTCTAAACTTCCCTGCATCCTATCCCTCTTCATCCGCAGACCAGAGGGCACCTTCTCTGCCACTGCTGGCCCTATAGGGGACCTGGTCAAACACATTTCATCCACAAGTCGAGGTCCACGTGGCCCGTGGAGTTTACTGCTTTGCACCGTTTAGCCCTAAGGATTGATGCTTGCCCTTATTCTTACGAGATGATGATGTCTAGTATTTGACCCCTTCTGCTATTGCGTGCTGGAGTTGTCCCTAATACACATCTTGACCTGTCCGTGTTGAAGCACTGTCGTCTCATCCCTGCAAGTTTGTCGAGATTTTTTGATGGTGATGAAAAATAAAATTATAAAGTTTCTTTTGATAGCCATCTGCCTTGCATGAGAAATAGTATCTGAACACCCTCGCAGACCATCACCAGCTGTGACTTTAGAACCAGATTGGTCCCTTGGAAATAAAAACAGGTGTTTTACATACCATAAATATAGTTAGACAGATGGAACATTTAGAATAAAGAAAAATACTCCAAAATAAGTTTCCATTATCTCGTTCTTCCTGAATCATCTACGACCATCAGTACAAGGTTATTTATGGGAGAACATGAAGAAGTGAGAGAAACAAAACTTTTATTTATGGTTTATAACCAAATATCGAAAATCAGTAAATACACAATATGATACCAAGTAGAGATATGAAAAGTCTGGAAGTCTACATAGATATTAACATTTTTATCCTATACCTAGTTTTGTACTTGCTCATGTTTTTTGATTCTGACAACATTTATCTACCCTTGATGAATACTCTTTGCTTACTTGTTTTCTGGACACAGGGTCCTGCTCTGTCACCCAGGCTGGAGTGCAATGGCATGACCATAGCTCATGCTAACCCCAAACTCCTGGGCTCAAGTGATCCTGTCACCTCCGCCTCCCAAGTAGCTAGGACTATGGGTACATGCCACCGTGCCCAGTAATTTTTTATTTTTATTTTTTTGTAGCAACAGGTTCTCACTATGTTGCCAGGCTGGTCTTGAACTTTTGGCCTCTAGCATTCCTCCCACCTTGGCCTCCCGAAGTGCTGGGAGTGGCAGCAGAGTTGTGTCTTTTTATTCTTCCTTATATTTTCATCAAGAGACGTAAAAGTCTGTTCTGTGGCTGAGAAGCGACAGCCCTGAGAACCACTCTCACTGTCTCTGTCTGCCTCCTTCGTTTCCTGGTGCTGATCTCCCGGTAGGTAGCGTCACTGGCCGTGTGGCCCTGGATCTAGATTCTCAGTTTGGTTCTTCTTGGAATCTCATGGGGTTTTTTTTTTGTTGTTGTTTGGTTTTTTTTTTTTAAGAACTTTCAAAATGCAGGCACAGCAGGGTAATTCCCTTTTATCTTCTCTTTCTATGAAAGATGTGAAGAAGGTGGTGGTTTTCCATGTGTCCAGCTTGGTATCTGGGCTTAAGACTTGCTCTCCTAAGCCCATTGATCCTGAGGTGGACTCTGAAGTCCAGGTGGAGGCGGGGATGTGGGGAAGAATTTTCAAGGCAAGTTCATTCTCAAGCACAGGACACATCCCACCGTTGCAGAGCTTATGCAGAACTTCATGTGAATTCTTGCGTCTTAGCTGCAGTAAGTCAGAGAGGAAGAGAAATATTGTGAAGTGGCCCCCATCTCTTCAAATTATGTGTGTTGAGAAAAGAGGTTGATGTGTTTGTCGAGGAGTAACCTGATTTGTGCAATTCTCCTTTACTGGCTTTCTTTGCTCGGACCCACAGAGCCTCTCACTGGAGGGATGTCTCCGGGACAGTATCTCCCACACTTTGTATGATGTATAACTACAATTAAAAGCACACTGTGATATTTGAACTAGCATTTCCAATTTGAACTTTACTTCTAAAATGAAAATCACAAAAAATAATTTTTGTATCACAAAGAAAAGCACATTTGCCAAAGTCTTCTAGATTTTTGTAGAATCCTCAGATAAACATTTGATAAGAGTGTAAAATCTCCTTGTAGGCAGATGCTTCTCATAGAATTGGCTAATCTCAGACAATTTGCTAAGGACTTTGCATAATACTGAAAAATATAAATCAGAATAAAAGCAATGCCTGTATGCCAGATTGACACACACGAACTTTATTGATATGTGTTTAAATATCGATCAACATTATAAATGATCAGCCTAATAATTTGACATTTGTTTAGCGTTTTGATAAAATTAGCTACTCACACAGAAAATTATGAACAGAATTGGAAAGCAGTGCTATATATGAGAAGATAATAAATCCAGTTTCTCTCCTAGTTCACTCTCAACCTAAGTAAAGGTAGGATGTGAGAAGGGAGAGACGGTAATAGGAAATGTCCCTATGGCATTCCAGGAAGCGCTCATTCTCTGTGAACCCATCAGAGGCCAGCGCAGTGATGCATCCCAGCTGCAGCAAACGACCAACAAGAACACTTTCTGGGTGCAAAATTTAACATCTGAAACAGGGCAAGAGTGATCGATAGAACAGCCGAATTGAGGAAATCAAGGATAATTACAAATAATTTTCCCATTAAAAAGAACATAAGTCCACTTGCTTCCTTCTGAGCATTTTCATGGCACTAAATTAGACATAAGGGGACTCCTGCCATCGATGACCATTGCCACCTGTGGCCCACTAGATGTGCTCGAGGATCTTCCTTCCCTCTGTGACTCTAAGTTAATGTTAGCACTTACTGCCCTTTGTGGTGAATGGTGGTCATTCTGAAGGACACATTTACTCTTGTCTTTTTCTCTTGAGCCAATTGTTCCTTGCTTTTGAGTTTATGCCTTGCACTTATTAATCATTGTCTGATGTTCCCACTGTTTTCCCAGAAGTACTGAGTTTGACGGGTGCTTAAAACAAACAGACACAAACTGTATTTGACCTACTCAGCCTGCAGTGCCAAATGTGTCCAGCCTAGCACATGCACTCTCGGCCCCTCTTACTTGGGCCTGAGCTCAATCTGTCCTCAAAGACATCAGGAGACAGTTCGAAGACCTGGATTTACTCTATTGCAGCACCTGACACCTCTCCCAAGGCTTATTCTTAAAGTTGACTCCTGTGCAAGCTTTTTCTCTAATCCATTCCTTATCTTTTTTGGATGCTTAAGCTCCTGGCTTGGTTGCCTCTTTTCCCAATTGCCCTTAATAAGCATGGCACCAACTGCTTGTTAAAACAGCACATATAGGTTTAAAAAAAAAAAAAAAAAAAGGAGAAAGGAACCTAGGGGTAAGGATAGATGATTCTACATGCAATGAGCCCTGTGCCAGGTGTGGTTGGGTGAGAAAAAGGCACCCAGATGGTGACACAGCAGTCCTCAGGATGACGAGCTGCGTTAAACACAGTCTCGGAGTATGAGGTGGCATGTAGGAGTATGGGCAAGACAAAAGACACTCCGAGACAAGAGAACAGGAGGCCTTCCCTCTGTGGGGGGCCAGGAGCACATGGGGCTGAAATCATTTTTAAAATTCTGTATGGATTGATCTTTGAAAGACTCAAGAGCTAGCAAAGACTCTGGGAGAATTGCTACACCAGTAGTTTTGGGAAAAAATTCTAAACTGAGATTAGTTGTGTAAATGCTGAAAGTTTCTAGCTGGTTTGGCTCAGGGAGAAGCTAAAGGAGAGAAGCTCAGGAAGAATCCCACTCAGTTGACACCACCAGCGTGGGCTTGCCCTGCAAACATCTGGGTGTGAGAGATCACCAAGACCCAGGGTCTTGTAAGAGACACTTGCCACCGTTATCAGGGCCATCGCATGGATGTGAGCAAAACCAAAGCAGGTCCATCCCTCCTTCCATCCTCTAGTGTCACCACTGCAGAGAAGGCTGCTTTGAACCTGACCAGAAGAGATGAGGAAGAAAATGATTAACAAGTCCTGAGTGAGTGTGCTCTGGAGAGCATGGATTTGGTTTTATACCTATTGACACCCCTTTCAATTACCCCTGCTGGGAGCTTGCATTTTTGTGGTATATTGTCATGGAAATGACCAAGCCAAGACAGTGGATGAGATTTCCACAGAAGGAGAGAACAGACCCAACAAGTGATAACGGTACAAGGACGGAGTCTAAGGAGTCAGGTGTCTCAGGTCCTCATACGGCTGACCTCAGCCCAGGGACTCAGAGGCAGGGTGAGTGCATGAAGCCTTCTCAAGAGGACCAGGAAGGAGGAAGCCAAGCCCCTGCTCTGGCTGGGCACTGCCAGGGCAGAGTTCCTGGGGTTCTAAGAGCTCCTCAGGGCCAGCTACACAGGAAGGGGATGGGGGCAACATCACACAGGCTCCTGCAATCCCCAAGTAGAGGGAATACAGTGGCCAAACCCTCAAAGACTCCAAGGAATTGAGAACAAGTGACCAGCAGAAACTGCTAAGCCACCTCAGGGCAAGCATTGGGGGAGGGACATGAGCTTAATAAGGGAAGGACAGGGCAGACGTTGAACAGACTCAGGAAGGGAAACTCTCAGTTGGGCTTTTCACATGAAATGTATTGGTAGCAAGTTCTGTCTTGAAGGGATGTTTGGTGAAGAACTGTTCTCCACAAAGGGCACCTGGGTATATGTTTTACATCAAAGACGACGGGATAACTTCCATGCTCAGAAAGCTTCCTGGATGCTTTGCACGTCCAGACTGAAGCTGGCTCCTATGAAACGGCTCTGTGAGCAACGTGGCTTATCACAGTCTTTTTCAACCTTTCTTATTTCACAGCACACGTGAGCCTATAGTTAAACTTCCACGGCACCATTAAATTACGTTGATCAGAAAAAAAAAAAGGTTAAAAAAAAAAAAGGAATATACGTACTGTGCTGTGAACTTCTTTCAAAAATAATTTAATTAATGATCTTTGAAACTTTTCGAGACTCACCTGAGATGCTCTCATGGCGCAGCAATGAGCGGCAGCACAGCAGGTGAAAATCACCGAGTTTTAGACCCAGGTGTTGCTGTGCCAGGCAGATGAGCCATGGTCTGTTCTCAGGAAGCCTGTCTGAAAGATTCTGGGAAGAGCTCAAAACATGCTGGTGTCCCGGCAAGGGTGACAGGAAAACAGCATGCTCCCTCTGGAACTGCAGCTATGGAGAGTGCACCTCAACTTCAGCACAGTGTGTAAAGTCCACGAATGAGCTGACCTTTTTACCTAACTCCCTCTTACATCTTCCCTCTTCTCCCCCTCTCCCTTTCTTCAAGGCAACAGGGCCCAGCCTCCTTTTAGTCACCCAAGAGCATCAGGGGACACACACATGCCTCCTCTGCCCACCACCAGATGACAGGGGCAGGACCCAGCCTACAGGAGGCAGGGAGGGGAGCTGCTGCCACATAACCCAGGCGTCCCTCAGTCACCGGCTGTCCTGCAAGCCCAGGTGGTGGAGACTTCAGAGGACAAGCCCAGGTGGTGGAGACTTCAGAGGACAAGCCCAGGTGCTGGAGACGTCAGAGGACAAGCCCAGGTGGTGGAGACGTCAGAGGACAAGCCCAGGTGGTGGAGACTTCAGAGGACAAGCCCAGGTGGTGGAGACTTCAGAGGACAAGCCCAGGTGGTGGAGACTTCAGAGGACAAGCGCAGGTGGTGGAGACTTCAGAGGAAACGAGCACGTCCCACAACTACATGCCTGAGAGGCCAGGACCTGATGGTCACCTCAGCTCCCAGGCCTCTACATGCACTGGACCCTCAGCTCTGGTGTGAGTTCTGACATCTGAAAAGGCTCAGCCCCTACCCCAATCTCTGCCTGGCAGTGATGGAAGTTTCTCTGCACATGCTCTCCATGTCCCTCACTCCCTGTGACTTTGTCACAAGTTGTCTGCTGTTTCCCTCTCTCCTAGCCCCTGAGACACACTGACTTACTTGATTACAGCTTAGATGTCAGGGATTGTTGGGATTTTTCCACGCCCACATCTAGCTTCAGACTGACTCAGGCTCACATCCTCGTACCCTCCGGCACCCATCTCCTTTCATGGGAGTGCTCTCTGCATTCTGCTGCCCGCCTCCTCCCCACTTTTCTTGTGTGGCCTGCTCCGCAGCTGCAGCTGCGTGGCCTGTGTTCTTTGAAGTCTGTGAGTTTGTCCACTGTTGCTTTCTTCCCATATGTTTGAGCGCAAACATTATTTGAAGAATCCCTTGAAAAGAATGGTTCTTATTTAATGCAGTTTTCTAGATTTATAAGAAAAAAATATATTTATAAGTTTAATCAAAGGGCTTAAGAGAAACCACATCTTAAAATGTATAATTTAATAGATTCAATAAAAGTTCCAGTCCATTGGTGGAGTACACTCTGAAGGTTGCCCATTGGTGGAGTACACTCTGAAGGTTGCCCATTGGTGGAGTACACTCTGAAGGTTGCCCATTGGTGGAGTACACTCTGAAGGTTGCCCATTGGTGGAGTACACTCTGAAGGTTGCCC